>JXCR01117799.1:0-42067 GCA_002079205.1 Phalaenopsis hybrid cultivar | reverse complement strand
TTTTGGATGCTCATCTTTAAGAGTAAGTTCGACTACCTTCACAAAATTTTAAAGTGACTTTTCAACGAGTTTTTAATGTCTATTCTATTTTTTTTAATTGAAATGTTTTTCTGTTCAGATGGTGCCATGACATTGGTCGGGAACAAGCTGCTAACATGCCACTTCTAAATATAGTTTTTTAGGTGTGACTTGAATTGATTGATTATTATTCTCATATTCCTTGAACTTATAATGATTTTAGAAAAATTTTCATGTACGTCATGCTGCATTTGTTTTGCTCTAGAAAGACAACATTATTATTTGTTATACATGACAAAACAAAAGTTTGAAACTTTATTCTTTCTATACTCATCAACACCCATAAAGACTTAATTATTTACTACTACATTATAGATTTATTGTTTCATGTTTTTATTTTCATTTTTTTCCTTTTTTAGAGTTGCTCATCTTTAGAAAATATAAGACATTTTGTTATTTATTATTATTTTTCATTATATAGACTTTATTAGAACACTTAGAAATAATTCTGAGAGAGGACATTTAAATGGTATGCTTTTTTTTCCTTCTCCCTCTATTCTTCCGAGTCAATTATGTTTGTTTCATCTCTTATTTATTTTTATATCACCTAAGTTTATTATTTGTAGATTTGATATTCTGTTGCTAAACCTAATGCAGACAAAGATACTGTTTTTAGTGAATTTCTTTAATGTAAGTTTTCTATTATATTATGTAGACATGCTATTTAAATTCTCTTATACATCACTTATTTCTTGATCCATAGGTTGAGATAACTTTGCCTACTTTTGAAAAGAAGTAAGAACAATTCAAATAACAAGTAATTAACAACAAATAGTTATTGTAATACTACCTTATGAACTGGTCTCTCTAATGCATGGATGGGTTTGATATAATTAATATTATGAAAAAGCTGGTATTAAAATATTTATGTGCTTCTAACTACCTGTTCTTTTAATTGTCCTTCTCTTCAAAACTCGGTAAAATTGTGATCTCAACCTAGGGACCAAAAAACAAATGAAGTATAAGATAATTTATATGATACGTTTGTGTAACATAACAAGAAAATTTACGTTAAATAATTCATTTAAAACAGTATTTTTGCCACCATTAGGCGTAACAATAAAATCCTAAATATGAAAATAATAAATTTTGGTGGTATAAAATAAGTAAGAATTGAAACAAACATAATTGACTCAGAAAGAGTCAGAAGAAAAAGAACGTATGCCCTTTCAATGTTATCCCTCAGAACTGGTTCTAAGTGTTCCAATGGAGTGCACAGTAAAAAAACAAAAAAATAGCTAAATATCTCATATTTTCTAATAATGGGAGAGACTAGAAAAGAAAAAAAGGAATGTAGAAGCATGAAACAACAAATCTATAATAAGTAGTAAATTGTTAAATTTTTTATGGGTGTTGATGTATCCATGATAAAAGAATAAAGACTCAAATCTTTGTTTTATCACATATAACAAATAATAATGTTATTTTTAGGACAAAACAAATGTATGATGACCTACATGAAATTTTTTTCAAACAATTAAAAGTTAATAAAAAATATGGAAATAATAACTAATCAATTCAACACACACCTAAAAACTGTCTTTAGAAGTGTTAAGTTAGTAACTTGTTCCAGACCAATGTTAAGCAGATTTTGCTTTCATCATTGTCAGATAATGATTGCTACAGTTCGGTGTGAAAGAATTGCAAATGAAAAACTTAATTTTTTGACGTCTGATGAGGTTAGCAGNAATCTGCTTAACATTGGTCTGGAACAAGTTGCTAACATAACACTTCTAAAGACAGTTTTTAGGTGTGTGTTGAATTGATTAGTTATTATTTCCATATTTCTTATTATCTTTTAATTGTTTGAAAAAAAATTCATGTAGGTCATCATACATTTGTTTTGTCCTTAAAATAATATTATTATTTGTTATATGTGATAAAACAAAGATTTGAGTCTTTATTCTTTTATCATGGATACATCAACACCCATAAAAAATTTAACAATTTACTACTTATTATAGATTTGTTGTTTCATGCTTCTACTTTCTTTTTTTTTCTTTTCTAGTCTCTCTCATTATTAGAGAATATGAGATATTTAGCTATTTTTTTGTTTTTTTTACTGTGCACTCTATTGGAACACTTAGAACCAGTTCTTAGGGATAACATTGAAAGGGCATACTTTCTTTTTCTTCTGAATCTTTCTGAGTCAATTATGTTTGTTTCAATTCTTACTTATTCTATACCACCAAAATTTATTATTTTCATATTTAGGATTTTATTGTTACGCCTAATGGTGGCAAAAATACTGTTTTAAATGAATTATTTAACGTAAATTTTCCTGTTATGTTACACAAACGTATCATATAAATTATCTTATACTTTATTTGTTTCTTGGTCCCTAGGTTGAGATCACAATTTTACCGAGTTTTGAAGAGAAGAACAATTAAAAGAACAGGCAGTTAGAAGCACATAAATATTTTAATACCAACTTTTTTATAATATTAATTATATAAAACCCATCCATGCATTAGAGAGACCAGTTCATAAGGAAGTATTACAATAACTATTTGTTGTTCATTATTTGTTATTTGGATTGTTCTTACTTCTTTTCAAAAGTAGGCAAAGTTATCTCAACCTATGGATCAAGAAATAAGTGATGTATAAGAGAATTTAAATGACATGTCTACATAACATAATAGAAAACTTACATTAAAGAAATTCACTTAAAACAGTATCTTTGTGTGCATTAGGTTTAGCAACAAAATATCAAATCTACAAATAATAAACTTAGGTGATATAAAAGAAATAAGAGATGAAACAGACATAATTGACTCAGAAGAGTAGAGGGAGAAGAAAAAAAAACATACCATTTAAATGTCCTCTCTCAGAATTAGTTCGAAGTGTTCTAATAAAGTCTATATAATGAAAAAAACAATAAATAACAAAATGTCTTATATTTTCTAAAGATGAGCAACTCTAAAAAAGGAAAAAATGAAAATAAAAACATGAAACAATAAATCTATAATGTAGTAGTAAATAATTAAGTTTTTATGGGTGTTGAGTATAGAAAGAATAAATATTCAAACTTTTGTTTTGTCACGTATAACAAATAATAATGTTGTCTTTCTAGAGCAAAACAAATGCAGCATGACCTACATGAAATTTTTTCTAAAATCATTATAAGTTCAAGGAATATGAGAATAATAACTAATTAATTCAAGCCACACCTAAAAAATNTAAATGACATGTCTACATAACATAATAGAAAACTTACATTAAAGAAATTCACTTAAAACAGTATCTTTGTGTACATTAGGTTTAGCAACAGAATATCAAATCTACAAATAATAAACTTAGGTGATATAAAAATAAATAAGAGATAAAACAGACATAATTGACTCGGAAGAGTAGAAGGAGAAGGAAAAAAAAAAAGCATACCATTTAAATGTCCCTCTCAGAATTAGTTCTAAGTGTTCTAATAAAGTCTATATAATGAAAAAAATAATAACTAACAAAATGTCTTATATTTTCTAAAGATGAGCAACTCTAAAAAAGGAAAAAATGAAAATAAAAACATGAAACAATAAATCTATAATGTAATAGTAAATAATTAAGTTTTTATGGGTGTTGATGAGTATAGAAAGAATAAAGATTCAAACTTTTGTTTTGTCATGTATAACAAATAATAATATTGTCTTTCTAGAGCAAAATAAATGCAGCATGACCTACATGAAAATTTTTCTAACATCATTATAAGTTCAAGGAATATGAGAATAATAACTAATCAATTCAAGCCACACCTAAAAAACTATATTTAGAAGTGGCATGTTAGCAGCTTGTTCCCGACCAATGTCATGGCACCATCTGAACAGAAAAACATTTCAATTAAAAAAATAGAATAGACATTAAAAACTCGTTGAAAAGTCACTTTAAAATTTTGTGAAGGTAGTCGAACTTACTCTTAAAGATGAGCATCCAAAAGGGAAGTGAGCTTTTAGCAAATCCTAGCACAAGACCAGACTGAACTGCTTCGCTCAATTCAAGCCAGAGCTAAAGCAAAATTATAAGAAAACTTTCCTAAGTACAATACTATTGGAAAGATAAAAAATGTCATTTACATACATAGCACACGATTCTTGGGTATTTTCATATCTCACACCTAAACTTTCATATTTACATGCATATTACTTAAATCCTTACTATCACATAAGAAAATGTCATTATTATTAGATGTTTAAAACTAAAATATACATTTTTATGCGTATATTTATAAAATCAAAGTGTTATAAATTTAAATATCAAACTTTATGTCTTAGATATATAAATACATAATAATTGTGTGCTTCACTTAAAAAAATGTAGATGCTTGCTAACCTCGTTTCAAGTCAGCACTTAAGCAAAATCCTAAGAAAGCATTTCCAGAGTACAATGCAACTGGAAAGATAAAAAAGGAACATTTACATGCATAGCACACGATTCTTANTAAATTTAAATATCAAACTTTATGTCTTAGATATATAAATACATAATAATTGTGTGCTTCACTTAAAAAAATATAGATGCTTGCTAACCTCATTTCAAGTCAACACTTAAGCAAAATCATAAGAAAGCATTTCCAGAGTACAATGCAACTGGAAAGATAAAAAAGGAACATTTGCATGCATAGCACACGATTCTTGTGTATTTTCATATCTCACACCTAAACTTTCATACATATCACTCAAATTCTTACCATCACATAATAAAATACCAATATTATTAACCTTTTCTAAACTAAAATGCACCTTTTAATGCATAAATTTATAACATCAAAGTGTTATAAATTTAATAATCAAACTTTAGGTGTTAGATATGTAAATACATAATAATTGTGTGCTTCACTTAGAAAAATACATAATACAAACTNTATAATGAAGTAGTAATAAATAATTAAGTTTTTAATAAGCGTTGATGAGTCCAGGATGAAAAAAATAAAGATTCAAACATTCATTTTATCACATATAACAAATAATAATGTTGTTTTTCTAAGGCAATATAAATGCATCATGACGTACATGAAAAGTTTTCTCAAGTCATTAAAAGTTCAAGAAATATGAAAATAATAATTAATTAATTTAAGACATACATAAAAAACCGTCTTTAGAGTGTCATGTGAGCATCTTGTTCTCGACCAATGTCAAACAAATTTTGCTTTCATTATTGTCAGGTAATGATTGCTACAGTTTGATGTAAAAGAATTGCAAATGAGAATTTTAATTTTTTTGCCATCTGATGAGGTTAGCAAGCATCTATAGTTTGTATTGTGTTTTTTTAAGTGAAACACACAATTATTATGTATTTATGTATTTAAGACCTAAAGTTTGATATTTAAATTTTTAACACTTTGATGTTATAAATATATGCATAAAAAGTTATATTTTAGTTTTAAAATGCTAATAATAGTGACATTTATTTTATGTGATGGTAAGGATTTCAGTGATGCATGTAAATATGAAAGTTTAGGTGTAAAAATACCTAAAAATCGTGTACTATGTATGTAAATGCCCCTTTTTTTATCTTTCCAATAGCATTGCACTCAAGTTTAAAAAAGTTAATAATAGTAACAGTTATTTTATGTGATGATAAAGATTTGAGTGATATGCATGTAAATATGAAAGTTTATGTATGAAAATACCTAAAAATAGTGTACTATATATGTAAATGCTCCTTTTTTCATTTTTTCCAATAGCATTGCACTCAGGAAAAATTTTCTTAGCGCTGACTTGAATTGAGCGAAGCAGTTCAGTTTGGACCCGTGCCAGACTTTGGTAAAAACTCATTTCCGTTTTGGATGCTCATCTTTCAAAGTAAATTTAACTATGTTCTCAAAATTTTAAAGGGACTTTTTAGCAAGTTTTAGTGTCTATTCTATTTTTTATTGCGATTTTTTTTTTGTCCAAGTGGTGCCATGTTATTCGTCTAGAGCAAACTCGTAAAATGCCACTTCTAAAGACAGTTTTTCAGGTGTATCTTGAATTGATTAATAATTATTCTCATATTCATTGAACTTTTAATGGTTTGAGAAAAATTTTCATGTAGGTCATGATGCATTTGTTTTGTCCTAGAAGACAAATTTATTATTTGTTAGACGTTACAAAACAAATGTTTGTTATATTATTTTCATCTTGGGCTCATCAACATCAATCAAAAGCTTAATTATTTATTACTACATTATAAATTTTTGTTTTATTATTATTATTATTTTTTTTAGTCTCGCCCATCATTAGAGAATATGAGAGATTTTGCTATTGTTTTTGTTTTTTTCATTGTGCAGACTCCATTGAAACACATAAAATCAGTAATGTGTTGGGACATTCAAATGATATGTAAATTTTTTCTTCTCCCTTTTCTCTTTTGAGTGAGTTATATCTGTTTGATCTCCTATTTATTTTATACCACTAACGTTGATCATTTTTATATTTGGAATTCTGTTGTTAAGCTTAATGCACACAAAAATATTGCTTTAAGTGAATTTTTTAACCTATGTTTCTTGTTATGTTATGAAGACCTGTTATATAAATTTTCATATACTTCACTTGTTTTTTGGTCTTTAGGTTGATGTCACAGTTTTGCCTAATTTTAACGAGAACTAGTAATTAACAACAAATAGTTATTGTAATACCAAATTTCAATTATTTGAATTGTTCTTCATTCTCTTTAAAACAAGACAAAGCTGTGACCTCAACTTGGAGACGAAGAGATAAGTGAAGTATAAGAGAATTTATATGACACATTTGCGTAACATAACAGGAAACTTGCATTAAAAAATTTACTTAAAGCAGTATCTTTGCGTGCATTAGACTTAGCAACAGAATCCCGAATCTGAAAATAATCAACGTTGGTTGTATAAAACTAAGTAAAAGATGAAATAAACATAATTAACTCAGAAGAGTAGAGGGAGAATGAAAAAAAATATACCATTTGAATGTCTTTGCTCAGAACTTGTTCTAAGTATTCCAATAGAGTTTGTAAAATAAAAAAACAAAAAGAATATTGAAATGTATCTTATTCTCTATAGATAGACGAGGATAAAAAAAAAGAATGAAAAACTATGAAACAATAAATCTATAATGAAATAATAGTAAATAATTAAAGTTTTGATAGGTGTTCCAAAATAAAAAAAATAAAAGTCCAAACATTTGTTTTGTCACGTATAACAAATAATAATGTTGTCTTTCTATGACAAAACAAATGCATCATAACATACATGAAAATTTTTCTCAAATCATTAAAGTTCAAGACATATAGAAATAATAATTAATCAATTTAAGACACGTGAAAAACTGTATTTAGAAGTGGTATGTTAGTAGTTTGTTCCCGACCAATGTCGAACAGATTTTACTTTCATTATTGTCACGTAATGGTTGCTATTGTTCGGTGTGAAAGGTTTGCTAATGAAAATGTTAGTTTTTGGCATCTGATGAGGTTGACAGGTATAGTTTGTATTATGTGTTTTTTTAAGTGAGACACTCAATTTTTATGTATTTACATATTTAGCACTTAATATTTGATATTTAAATTTATTACTTCGATGTTATAAATCTATGCCTAAAAAAGGTGTATTCAATTTTAAAAAAGTTAATAATAGTGATATTTTTTTTATGTGATGGTAAGGATTTGAGTGATGTGCATGTAAAAATGAAAGGTGAAGTGCGAGATAAATACACAAGAATCGTGTGCTATGTACGTAAATGTCCCATTTTTAATCTTTCTAGTAGCATTGTACTCAAGAAATCTTATACTTTTGCTTTAGCGTTGCCTTGAATTGAGTGAAATAGTTCAGCGTGGTCACGTGACAGGCTTAGTAGAAAACTCACTTCTCCTTTGGGTGCTCATATTTCAAAGTAAATTTGACTACCTTATCAAAATTTTAAAGAACTTTTCAGCGAGTTTTTAGTATATATTCTATTTTTTATAGTTTCTGTTCAAGTGGTGTCATGATATTGATCGGTAACAAGCTGCTAGCATACCACTTGTAATGATAGTTTTTGAGGTGTGTATTGAATTGATTAATTATTATTCTCATATTTCTTGAGCTTTTAATGATTTAAGAAAAAATTTCATGTATGTAATGATGCATTTATTTTACTCTAGAAAGACAACACTTTTATTTGTCATACGTGACAATACAAAGATTTGAATTTTTATTCTTTTTATTCTGGACTCATCAACACTTATTAAAAAACTTAATTATTTACTATTACTTCATTATAAATTTATTGTTTCATATTTTTTTCCTCTGTATTTTTTAGTTTCGCCCTTTTTTATAGAGAATATGAGATATTTTATTATTTTTTTGTTTTTTTTATTGTACAAACTTCATCAACACTCATTAAAAAACTTAATTATTTACTACTACTTCATTATAGATTTATTGTTTCATATTTTTTTCCTCTGTTTTTTTAGTCTTGCCCATTTTTAGAGAATATGATATATTTTATTATTTTTTATTTTTTTCATTGTACAGAGTCTATTGGAACACTTAGAACAAGTTTTGAGGGAGGACATTCAAAGTGTATGTTTTTCTTTTCTTTTCTTCCTATTTTTCTGAATTTATTATGTCTGGTTTATCTACTACTTATTATAACCACCAAAGTTAATTATTTTTCAGATTTGAGATTTTGTTGCTAAGTCTGATGCATGCAAAGATACTGTTTTAAGTGAATTTTTTCATGTAAATTTGATGTTGTGTTATGCAGACGTGCAATATAAATTCTCTTATACTTCACTTGTTTCTTGGTCTCTATGTTGAGGTCACAACTTTGCCTAATTTTGAAGAGAATGAAGAACAATTAAAAGAATTATAATTAGGAGCAAATACTTATTATAATATTATCTTCTTTATCATATGACCTCTTTAGTGCATGGGTGGGTTTGATATAATTAATATTATAAGGAAGTTGGTATTACAATAACCATTTGCTGCTAACTACTAATCAATTCAAGACACCCCTGAAAAACTATCTTTAGAAGTGACCTGTTAACAGCTTGTTCATGACCAATGTCAAGCAAATTTTGCTTATATCATTGTCAGGTAATGATTGCAACAGTTCGATGTGATAAGATTGCAAATGAAAAACTTAGTTCTTTGGCATCTGATTATGTTAGCGAGCATCTATAATTTGTATTATGTGTTTTTTAAGTGAAACACACAATTATTATGTATTTATATATCTAACACCTAAAGTTTGATATTTAAATTTATAACACTTTGATGTTATAAATCTATGCATAAAAGGGGGTATATTTCAGTTTAAAAAAATTAATAATAGTGGTGTTTTTTTATGTGATGGTAAATATTTGAGTGATATGCATGTAAATATGAAATTTTAGGTGTGAGATATGAAAATACACAAGAATCGTTTGCTATATATGTAAATGCTTCTTTTTTTATCTTTCCAATAGCATTGTTCTCAGGAAAATCTTTCTTATAATTTTGCTTCATCGCTAGCTTGAATTGAGTGTAGTAGTTCAGTCTGGTCCAGTGCCATGCTTTGGTAAGAAACTCGCTTACCTTTCGGATGCTTATCTTTCAGAGTAAGTTCAACTACCTTCTAACTTTATCATCCAATTAATTATAAACTTGAGGTTATGAGTTTTCTCTTTATCAGAAGCTGTTCGTAAATAGGATGTATAAGCTTTGGATAATCTAATTATTCCATACTTCTGAAGCTCATTGATCTTCATTATTGAGTTCATTATGGAGATATTTAGAAGTAGGGAGGCAAATTATAATATGAAGTTGGTTATGCGGCTTTATTGATTGTTACCTCTTTAGTCGATTTGGTTAGATTGGTAAGGTAGAAGGTATCTTCTATCACTAATAAAATTATAGTAGTGAAATTGGGGAAGCTATTGTGTCTCATAAATTATGTCAATTTAAATGTTTTGGGGTTTGAAGAGTTGTGTTGTTTATGAAGTTTGTATGCTTGTGACCTTAATTGATTGAATTTATATTATTGGTTTTCTGGATTGAGAAGGATACTTTATAGGGCATGCAGCATATGCATTTTGTAATTCTTTTTTAAAAAAGGAGGTATTTCATGCTTATGAACCAGTAACACTTGGATGGCACTATCTGTGTTGACCTCCATGTTTGTTCCACAAATCAACTCAATCAAATGAAATGACGATGATAGAAAATGGGCACATCTAAAATAATAATTGCTCTGAAGAACTTAATTCATTTTATTCATGCATTGGGCTTATATAAAGCCTTACAATGTTTTTACAAATAAATCTCTAAACTTCCTCTATTTACATATGCTTCTACTTTATCTTACTAGCATGAATGCTAATTGATTATTTTTTTAGCATAATGTAGGCTTTGAAGCTTTTGTCTTTGAGCATAATGCTAATTGATTAGATTACATATACAATTTTACAAGGACCTACCATTGAAGAAATTAACACTTGCTTTTCTCCCCTTCTCCTACTCGCCTTCACAAGCTCCAACTTCACTAACTTCTTCTATTGGATTAGAAAAAAAGCCTTCCAAAGAGTAGTGGATAAAATACGGAGTATGATTAAACATCATGAAAAAATAAATACCATAATAACTGCTCAACATACTTAACAAACCCATAAACTAATGATTTTTTTTTCAAGGGTGAAGGATCACTGATTTATAAATACTTATCATCACAATTGTATATCCATTATCACACAACATCAAAATACAAATCATTCAAAGCAAGGAAAAAAAAAGGAAAAAAATTAATCTTACCTTATGGGGATCTCATTCTACGTCTCTTCCAAACCTAGTTCTACTCAGACACAACAGAGGAAAATGTATGACCAAACAATCATATGCCAATTGAATTTGGAGTAAGAAATCCCTGTTTAACAAGAAATTGAACCCATGCATCCCAATCAAATTGATCTCTCTTATTACAGTTTGGCCACAAATTCAAGTTGCCATTGTTATATGATTTATTGTACACAATAGCCGGTATTCATGTTGTTTTCCAAAATGTGCAGAAAAGAAATCGAAACATTCCTCAAGGCTAAATAAAAGGTTATTCAAGTCTAATACATCTAGCCAACAAGCTAAAAAAAACACAAAATATTGCTCTAAATTCTCTAGTTTCACATATTTTTGAGCGTATATGGCAAAAAAGAAAATGATTGAAGCGGGAAGGAAAACTGCTACACTGACATCTGCACATCCTGAGATCTTACAGCGGGAAGGAAGCTCCTACTTAAGCGGAAAAAAAATGGTCACAGTTTCTTCCCCTCTGACACAACCGGGAAACCTTCGAGCTTTAGATTATTTGGCCAGAGCAGGCGATGCAAGTAAGAAGCAATGATGATCGCCGTAAAGCATTGAATATTTCAAGGTAACTGCGGCGAGCCGAAATCGAAGTAAAGGGCGATGAGAGAGCTTGCGTGCGCGAGCTAGGGGAGCCGATCGAGCAACTCGAGAAGAGAGCAAGGCCAGAGAGGTGAGGCCTTGAGATCGATCGGGGGATGGAGATCGAAAGGGCAGCAAGGTAAAACGCTGTAAAGAAACGTCATTCGCGATCCTACCAAATATTCATTATATGCCCCTGCGCGTTTTGAATTCCCTTCACAAACGCGAGAAACAAACAAAAGTTTGGCGTTTTCAAAACGCCAGACGCATAAATAGGCTGCCCCAAACGGGGCCTGAGTTTAGTGAAGCAGCTCAGTCTGGTCTCGTGCCAGACTTTGGTTAAAAACTCACTTCCCTTTTGGATGCTAATCTTTCAGAGTAAGTTCGACTACCTTCTGAAAAATTTAAGGGGACTTTTCAGTGTTTTGTCTCTATTCTATTTTTTGTAGTGAAATTTTTTTCTGTTCAATTGGTACCATCAAGCTGCTACCATGTCAATTCTAAAGACAGTTTTTCAAGTGTCTTGAATTGATTACTTGTTTTAAAAATATAATATTATTATTTGTTATACGTGAGAATAAAAATTTAAATATTTATTCTTTTCATCATTGACTCAATAACACACATCAAAAACTTAATTATTTATTATTACTTCATTATAAATTTATGTTTTTTTTATTTTTTTGCCTCGCTTATCTTTAGAGAATATGAGATATTTTGTTATTTTTTTGTTTTTTTTCATTGTGCAGACTCCTTGGGAATATTAAAACCAATTATGAGGGAGGACATTCGACAGGTCTGCTTTCTTTTCATTCTTCATCTACTTTTCTGAGTCAATTATGTCAACTTCATCTGGTACTTTTTTTATATCACAAATGTTGATTATTTTTAGATATGAGATTCTGTTGTTAAGCCCGATGCCACAAATATACTGCTTTAAGTGAATTTATTTAACATAAGTTATGTTACGCAGACGTGCCATATAAATTCCCTTATATTTTACTTATTTTTGAATTTTTATGTTGAGGCCACAATTTTGCCTGATTCGAAAGAGAAGCAAGAACAATTCAAAGATATGGTAATTAGCAGCAAATAATTATTGTAATATCAGCTTCTAATTCTTTGAATATTTGTTTCTTTTCTTCAAAACTAAACAAAGTTGTGACCTCAACTTGGAGACAAGAAACAAGTGAAATATAAGAGAATTTATATAACACGCATGTGTAACATTATAGAAAATTTACATTAAAAAATTTACTTAAAATATTATCTTTGCGTGTATCAGACTTAAGAATTGAATTCTAAATCCGAAAGTAATCAACGTTGGTGGTATAAAAATAAGTATTTGATAAATTAAATATAATTTATAGAAGGAACAAAAAATACACCTTTTAAATGTTATCCCTCTGAAATTTTTCTAAGTGTTCTAATTCAGTCTGCACAACGAAAACAATAAAAAAAAATATCATATTTTCTAAAGAGGGTGGGGCTAAAAAAAAATGAAAGAAAAAATATGAAACAATAATTTCTAATGAAATTATAGTAAATAATTAAATTTTTGATGGGTGTTGATGAGTTCAAGATGAAAAGAATAAAAATTCAAATTTTCGTTTTAGCACGTATAAAAGTAATAATCTTTTTTAGGGCAAAATAAATGCATCATGACCTACATGAATTTTTTTTTTCAAATCATTAAAAATTGAAGGATTATGAGAATGATAACTAATTAATTAAAGACGCACCTAAAAAACTGTATTTATAAAGTATTATGTTAGCAGTTTGTTCCCGACTAATTTCAAACAAATTTTGTTTTCATCATTGTTAGATAATGGTTGCTACAGTTCGGTTTGAAAGGATTTGAAATGAAAATTTCAATTTTTTAGCATTTGATGTGTTTAACAAGCATCTATAGTTTGTATTATGTATTTTTTTAAGTGAAGCACACAATTATTATGTATTTATATATTTAAGGCCTATAGTTTGATATTTAAATTTATGCACATTGATGTTATAAATATATGCATATAAAAGTATATTTTAGTTTAAAAAGTTAATAATAGTGACATTTTTTTATGTGATGGTAAGAATTTGTGTGACATGCATGTAAATATGAAAGTTTGTGTGAGATGTGAAAATACCTAAGAATCGTGTGTTATGATGTAAATGCCCCTTTTAATACCCAAGAATCGTGTGTTAAGTATGTAAATGTCCCTTTTTTGCTTTTGCAATAACATTTTACCCAGGAAAAACTTCCTTATAATTTTACTTCAGCGCTGACTTGAATTGAGCGAAGCAGTTCAGTCTGGTCCTTTTAATACCCAAGAATCGTGTTACATGTATGTAAATGTCCATTTTTTATCTTTTCAATAACATTTTACCCAGGAAAAACTTCCTTATAATTTTGCTTCAGCGCTGGCTTCAATTGAGCGAAGCAGTTCAGTCTTGTCCTATGTCAGACTTTGGTAAAAAACTCACTTCCCTTTTGGATGCTCATCTTTCAGAGTAAGCTTGGCTGCCTTCTCAAAATTTTAAAATTACTTTTTAACTAGTTTTTAGTGTCTATTATATTTTTTGTGATGAAATTTTTTTCTGTCCAGATGATGCCATAACATTATTCGGGAACAAGTTGCTAACATATTACTTCTGAAAATAATTTTTTAGGTGTGTCTTCAATTGATTAGTTATTATTCTCATTTTTTATTAACTTTTAATGGTTTGAGAAAAATTTTCATGTAAGTCATGTTGCATTTGTTTTACCCTAAAAAAGAAAATATTATTATTTATTATACGTGACAAAATAAAGGTTTGAATCTTTATTTTTTTATTTTGGACTCATTAACACCCATAAAAAACTTCATTATTTACTAGTACATTATATATTTATTATTTCATGTCTCTTATTTTCCTTTTTTTCTTTTTTAGAGCCGCCAATCTTTAGAGAATTTGAGAAATTTTGTTTTTTTTTGTTTTTTTTATTGTGTAGACTCCATTGAAACACTTAAAACCAGTTTTGAGGAAGGACATTGAAAGGGTATGCTTTCTTTTCCATCTCCCTTAAATTTTCTGAGTCAATTATGTCTGTTTCATCTCTTACTTATTTTTATATTACCTATGTTTATTATTTGCTGATTTGAGATTCTGTAGTTAAGCCTAATGCAGGCCAATATACTGTTTTAAATGAATTTTTTAACATAAATTTCTTGTTATGTTATGCAGACGTGTCATAAATTCTCTTACACTTTACCTTTTTTTTTCCTAGATTGTGTCACAACTTTGCTTAGTTTTGAAGAGAAATAAGAACAATTGAAAAAACATGTAATTAGAAGCAAATAGTTAATGTAATAATAATTTTTTTATAATGTTAATTATATAAAATCCATCCATGCACTGGAGAGGACAGTTCATAAGAAAATTGGTATTACAATAATTATTTGTTGTTAATTATCCGTTATTTGAATTGTTCTAATTTTTTCTTCAAATATAGGCAAAATTGTGACATCAACCTAGAGACCAAGAAACAAATGAAGTATAAAAAACTTTATATGATACGTCTGCGTAACATAATATGAAACTTACGTTAAATAATTCACTTAAAGTAGTATCTTTGTATGCATTAGGCTTAACAACAAAATCCAAAATTTGAAAATAATAAATGTTGATGGTGTAAAAGTAAGTAGGAGATGAAACAAACATAATTGACTCAGAAGAGTAGAAGAAGAATGAAAAAGAAAGAATATCATTTCAATGTCCTATCTCAGAATTGGTTATAAGTGTTCAAATAGAGTCTGCACAATAAAAAAATAAAAAAGAAACAAAATATCTTATATTCTCTAATGATAGGCGAAACTAATGAAGAAAAAGAGGAAACAAAAATGAAACAATAAATATATAATGAAAGTGGTAAATAGTTAAGTTTTTTCATGGGTGTTGATAAATCCATGATAAAAAGAATAAAGATTCAAACCTTTATTTTTTCACGTATAACAAATAATAATGTTATATTTTTAGGGCAAAATAAATGTATCATGCTCTAGATGAAAATTTTTCTCAAACCATTAAAAGTTAAAAAAAAAATATGAGAATGATAACAAATCAATTCAATATACAATTGAAAAATCGTCTTTAGAAATGTCATGTTAGCAGCTTCTTCTCGATCAATTTCAAACAGATTTTACCTTAATCATTGTCAGGTAGTGGTTGCTACTGTTCAGTGTGAAAGTATGTGGTTTCTACAGTTCAGTGTGAAAGTATTGCAAATGAAAAGTTTATTTTTTTGACATCTGATGAGGTTAGCAAAAATGTATAGTTTGTTTTATATTTTTTTAAGTGAAACACATTATTATTATGTATTTACATATCTAACACCCAAAGTTTGATATTTAAATTTATAACACTTTGATATTATAAATCTATGCATAAAAAGGTATATTTTAGTAAAAAAAAAGTTAATAAGTGGTATTTTTTTATGTGATGGTAAGGTTTTGAGTGATATGCATGTAAGTATAAAAGTTTAGGTGTGAGATTTGAAAATAAACAAGAATCGTGTGCTATGTATGTAAATGCCCCTTCTTTTATCTTTCCCGTAGCATTATACCCGGAAAAACTTTCTTATTATTTTGCTTCAACGCTGGCTTGAATTGAGTGAAGCAACTCAGTATGGTCCCATGCCAGACTTTGGTAAAAACTCACTTCGATGCTCATCTTTTAGAGTAAGTTGACCACCTTCTTAATGAGACTTTTCAGTGAGTTCTTAGTGTCTATTCTATTTTTTGTAGTGAAATTTTTTTCTGCCCAGCTGATGCCATATCACTGGTCAGGAACAAGTTGCTGCCATGTCACTTCTAAAGATGTCTTTTTAAGTGTGTCTTGAATTAATTACTTATTATTCTCATATTTCTTAAACTTTTAATGATTTGAGAAAAATTTTCATGTAAATCGCGATGCATTTGTTTTGCGATAAAAATATAACATTATTATTTGTTATGCGTGACAATAAAGGTTTGAATATTTATTTTTTCATCATTGACTCATCAACACATATCAAAAACACAATTATTTATTATACTTCATTATAGATTTATTGTTTCATGTTTTTTGTTTTTTTAGTGTTGCCCATCTTTAGAGAATATGAGACATTTTGCTATTTTTTGTTTTCTTTTTTCGTTGTGCACTCTATTAGAACATCCAGAACCAGTTCTAAGGGAGGACATTCAGCGATTATGTTTTCTTTTCATTCTCCATCTACTCTTCTGAGTCAATTATTCTTACTTCATCTCGTACTTATTTTTATATCATCAATGTTGAATATTTTTAGATATGAGATTTTGTTGTTAAGCCTGATACACACAAAGATATTGCTTTAAGTAAATTTTTTTTACATATATTTTTTGTTATGTTATGCAGATATGTCATATAAATTATTATATACTTCATTTGTTTATTGATTTCTAGGTTAATGTTACAGTTTTGCCTAATTTGGAAGAGAATGAAGAACAATTCAAAGAATTGGTAATTAGAAGCAAATAGTTATTGTTATTCTAACTTTTAATTATTTGAATTATTTTTCCTTATCTTCAAAATTAGACAAAGCTGTGACATCAACCTAGAGATCAAGAAACAAGTGAAATATAAAAGAATTTATATGACGTGTCTGCGTAACATAACAAGAAACTCATGTTAAAGAATTTACCTAAAACAATATATTTGCGTGCATCAAGCTTCGCATCAGAATCTCAAATCTGAAAATAATCAACGTTGGTGGTATATAAATAAGTAGGAGATTAAATAGACATAATTGATTTAGAATAGTAGAGGGAGAAAGAAAAAATATATATATCTTTTAAAAAAGTATAAAATAATAATTCTATAATGTAGTAGTAAATAATTAAATTTTTGATAAGTGTTGATGAGTATAACATGAAAGGAATAAAAATTCAAACATTCGTTTTATTACGTATAACAAATAATAATATTGTCTTTCTCGGGCAAAACAAATGCATCATGATCTGCATGAAAATTTTTTTCAAGCCATTAAAAGTTCAAGGAGTATGAGACTAATTCAAGACATACTTAAAAATGGTCTTTAGAAGTGTCATATAGCAGTTTGTTCCCGACCAATGTAAAATAGATATTGCTTTCATCATTGTCAGATAATTGTTGCTACAGTTCGGTGTGAAAGGATTACAATTGAAAAGTTTAGTTTTTTGGGATCTGATGTGATTAGCAAACATCTATAGTTTGTATTATGTGTTTTCTTAAGTGAAGCACAATTATTATGTATTTATATATCTAAGACCTAATTTTGATGTTATAAATATATGCATAAAAATGTATATTTTAGTTTAAAAAAGAATACTAATGACATGATATTATGCGATGGTAAGGATTTAAGTGATATGCGTGTAAATATGAAATTTTAGGTGTGAGATATGAAAATACCCAAAAATCGCGTGTTATGTATATAAATGTCCTTTTTTTATCTCTCCAATAACATTGTACTCGGGAAAAACTTTCTTATAATTTTGCTTCAACGTTGGCTTGAATTGAGTAAAGTGGTTCAGTCTGGTCCCGTGCCAGGCTTTGGTAAAAAACTTACTCATTTTTGGATGCTCATCTTTCAGAGTAAGTTCGATTACCTTCTCAAAATTTTAAAGTGACTTTTCAGCGAGTTTTTAGGGTCCATTCTATTTTTTGTGATAAATTTTTATCTGTCCAGGTGGTGTCATGACATTGGTTAGGAACAATCTACTAACATGTCACTTTTAAAGACAATTTTTCATGTGTAGCTTGAATTGATTAGTTATTATTCTCATATTCCTTAAACTTTTAATGATTTGAGAAAAATTTTCATATAGGTTATAATGCATTTGTTTTGCATAATATTATTATTTGTTATACGTGATAAAATAAAAGTTTGAATATTTATTCTTTTCATCTTAAGCTCATCAACACCCATAAAAAACTTAATTATTTACTACTATATTATAGATTTATTGTTTCATATTTTTTTCCCTTTTTTTATGTTTTAGAGTCGCACATCTTTAAAGAATATGAGATATTTTTCAATTTTTTTTGTTTTTTCATTGTGTATACTTCATTTGAACACTTAGAATCAGTTCTCAGAGATGATATTCAAAGGGTATGCTTTCCTTTCTTTCTCGGTCTACTCTTCTGAGTCAATTATGTTTGCTTCATATTCTACTTATTTTTATATCATCTACGCTTATTATTTGCAAATTTGGGATTTTATTGTTAAGCCTTATACACACAAATATATTGTTTTAATTGAATTTTTTTAACGTAAGTTTCATGTATGTTATGCAGACGTGTAATATAAATTTTCTTATACTTCACTTGTTTTTTGATTTCTAGGTTGAGACAGTTTTGTCTAGTTTTAAAGAGAAGTAAAAACAATTCAAAGAACACGTAATTAACAACAAATAGTTATTGTAATACCTACTTCCTTATGAACGGTTCTCTCCAATGCATGGATGGGTTTGATATAATTAATATTATAAAAAAGTTGGTATTATAATAACTATTTATTTCTAATTACCTATTCATTGAATTGTTCTTCTTTTTCTTCAAAATTAGGCAAAGTTGTTGACCTCAACTTAGGTACTAAAAAACAAATGAAATATAAAAGAATTTATATGATACGTCTGCGTGACATAATAGTAAACTTACGTTAAAGAATTCACTTAAAGTAGTATCTTTGCATACATTAGGTTTTGCAACAGAATCTTATATCTGAAAATAATAAATGTTGATGGTATAAAAATTAATAGGAGATAAAACCTACATAATTGACTTAGAAGAGTAGATGGAGAAGGAAAAAGAAATCATATCCTTTCAACGTTCTCGCTCAGAATTGGTTCTAAGTGTTCAAATGAAATCTGCACAATAAAAAAAAAAACAAAATATTTCTTATTTTTTAATGATAGACGAGGCTAAAGAACAAAAAGAGAAAACAAAAATGAAACAATAAATATATAATGAAATAGTGATAAATAGTTAAGTTTTTCATGGGTGTTAATGAATTCATGATAAAAAGAATAAAGATTCAAATCTTTGTTTTCTCACGTATAACAAATAATAATGTTATCTTTTTAGGGCAAAACAAATGTATCATATCCTACATAATTTTTTTTTTCAAATCATTAAAAATTGAAAAGAAATATGTGAATAATAACTAATTATTTAATGATATACCTGAAAAACTGTCTTTAAAAGTGTAATGTTAGCAGTTTGTTCCCGATAAATGTTATGACATCAACTTAACAGAAAAAAATTTCACTACAAAAAATAGAATAAACACTTAAAACTCACTGAGAAATCCCTTTAAAATTTACAGAAGGTCGTTGAACTTACTCTGAAAGATGAGCATCCAAAAGGAAAGTGTGTTTTTTACCAAAGCTTGACACGGGACCAGACTGAGCTGCTTTTCTCAATTCAAGTCAGGGCTGAAGCAAAATGAGAAGAAAGCTTTTACCGAGTAAAATGCTACTGGAAAGATAAAAAAATGGCATTTACATACATAGCACGCGATTCTTATGTATTTTCATATCTCACACCTAAACTTTTATATTTACATGCATATCACTCAAATTCTTACCATCTCATAAAAAATACAAATATTATTAGCTTTTTTAAATTGAAATACACCTTTTTATGGATATATTTATAACATCAAAGTTTTATAAATTTAAATATCAAACTTTAGGTGTTACATAACTTATTGAGGTCATTGATTTATTGAGCCATGAACTCTCGAGTGCAATCTGTTGTTTATTGTCTCTCGATATTGGAGTTCTCCTTGAGTTACTCATGTTATTGTTTGCATCACGATCCATGCTCACCGTATCATTCATGGTGTTGAACATAGATTTGTTGGTAAATCACACTCCAGGAATAAAGAGTTGAGAGAGAGATTCCAAGAGTCCTAACGAGCTATGTATAAAGTTGATGAGTAGTATTTCGAGCCAAAACGAGCCGAACACGAATGAACAAATCTTTGTTTGTGTTCGGCTCGTCAACTCATCGAATTCATTCGTGTTCGGCTCGTCAACTCATCGAATGAACCAAACAGGAGCTGTTCGCGAACGAGCCATTTTGATAACCCTATTTATAGCACTCAAATCTTTCATATCACGTAAAAAATACCACCATTTTAACTTTTAAAAAGTGAAATACACCATTTTATGCATAAGGTGGCATATAAGTAAAAATTAAAGCTTAGGTGGTAGATATGAAAATACGTAAGTATTGAGTGGTATGTATGCAAATGCTCCTTTTTCTAATACGTGATTTATGCATTGATGATTAGATTAATATGCATCTACTTTATCTTACTAGCGTGCATGCTAATTGATTATTTTTTGAGCATAATGCAGGCTTTGAAACTTCTATTTGTCTTTGTTGTGATCCGCTTGAATGAGAAACCCGATAGTATTGAAAGCATTCTAAATTTAGCTCTTGGAGATTGGAGGCATTGACTGATCCAATTGCTTCAAGCACATGGGAAGAAGTATGTTATATGACCTCAATTTTCTAACTGAAAAAAATTCCAAAAAATTTATTTATGAACTGGTGGATTGTGAATCAATTTTCACCAAAATGCAGTTTAATTTAAGGATTGCTAAGAAACTCAGCTTCTATCTCTTAAGAAACAGTTGATGATGAAGAAGAAGACTCCATGGATGTTGAGCAGTGAAGCTTGCCTGTGAGATGGGCTCTGAAAGCTTTGTGAGCTGAGAGGTTGCTGGTTCCCTGCCTGAGCAAGCCTTTTTAGGAGGGTCTATTATTCTGGGTAGAAGCTTGGATGAGATTGATAAAAGGTCTGAGAGCTGCATAATTCATCAAAATCAGGAGAGGTGCAAATTAGCGAAAGTTAAGGGGCCATTTATGACAACTTTTGATTTTTTATTTTTATTCTCTTCTTTTAATTATCTTTTACATGAAATAAAACATATTTGATGTGTTATAATATGTTTATTTATATAAGTCTTGCGTTTAATGTTGCACAAAGTTTATACTTGTAATGTTTATTTTGTTTGCAATAGATGTGTAAAAAAAAAACAAAATAAATTTGTTTTAAAAAAATTTGTAACATACCAGCGCCTATAAGTGCTGCAATATTCATGAATTTTAAATAATTTTTCTTCATCATGAAATAAAGCATATTTGATGTGTTTAATGTTGCACAAAGTTTATATATTTCTATCGAGATATCATTAGTTCCTATTGAATTTCTACTTTTGATTGTTTTTAAAGCCTTCTTAATTTTTTTTACTAATGAGTTGGTAATTTTTATTATTAATAATAATATTAAAATCAATTGTATTTTCAAAAGCTTAATTGAAAAGTTTATCGAATTATTCATCAACCAATGTTGAATACATGAGAAGTATAAATATTGTCATTCGAGGTGCTCATCATACCCAACTCCTTTGGCTATATCATACAAGAATTGTTTTTCATAAGGCCTTTGCTAGGCTCCTTCAATAATACATAGTATTATTACAATTATGTTGGATATTTAAGAGTTTTCTCTTAGATACATCAAATTAAATTCATTTTAAGTTTTTATCTTTAATGAATAGATATGTATGGTTTTAGAGGTATTGACAATTCTCCATATTAAGCTCGTGGATCCTATGAAAGGAATAATACTTTGATGGATCTCAAATGTGAGCTCCAACTCCAATGGGTGCCATCCTATTAAAGAAGTCTTCAAATTGGATAGCTCCTATGAGCTTAGATTGAGATTTTACCAAATTACAAATAGTATAGAATCCAAGCATAAAAAATGATTGAGTTTTAATATTTTATTTTTATTAAATTACAGAGATTTTATAGCCAAGTCCATAAGAAAAATTACATTATTCCTTCGCAGGAATTGTGTTGTTCCTCCGTAGGAATTGTGCTGAATATATGATGTAGATGAGCAAGCATCCAGACCCATGCAGTTGGATTTCAGGGGAAATCACTAATATATTTAAGGAAGCCATTGACTTATATGAGAGAAGTTTTTAATTAAATCTGAAACTTTGAGATTTTTCAATTTATTTTTAATCAATGTGCTACATATTTTAACAAATTTTTATCTTTTTTTTATTCTTATTATGTTGATTACCCTTGAGGTGAGAACTAACTTCATTTGAATTGGATAGATTTCAGTTAAAGTTAATATTGGCTTTAGTGCTACTTTCTGTCAATTGATTAGTAGAATTCTTAGCAATAATTTCTATTCTTTACTCATTAATGGGCATAAATGTTTCTACTTTACGGCTTCTATGGGTATTAAACAACGGGATCAACTTTCTTTTTACTTCTTTATTCTTTTGATTACTTATCGAGAAGCCTTAAGGGTTTGTTTAATACTTACCCTAGTTTGAATAATGTTCATAAGGGTAAATTGAGTATATCTCATTTATGTTTTGTTGATGACTTGATTATCTTCACTAATGCTCACAAGTGTTCTATTAAGAGGATCGTGACGTTATTCAGAATTTTCAGCACATTTATGGACTGATTTTTAACACCTCTAAATGCTACTTTTATTGTTCAACATTTGTTCCTTCTGCTAAGAAGAATCGGATCATGGATTTTACGTATTGTAAGAAAGTTGATTTGCCTTTGTCTTATCTAAGTTTCATTCTTGATAAAGGCTTTAAAAGGAATGCTCTCTGTTTAAACATTTTTGATAAAATCAAGACTATAATTCTTTCTTGGGAGAATAATTTTCTCTCCTTTGTGGGGAGAGTAACTCTTCTTCAGAGTGTCCTTACCTTAGCTCTTCTTAAGGTGATGTTTCCTTTTGGCTTGATGACTGGATGGGTAATGATGCTCTTAGAGATCATTATGGGGGTTCTTTTGATATCAATTTATGGGTTAAGGGTTTATGGTAGGATAATTGATGGATGGAGGAATTGCTGCTTTAAATGCTTGATGTTAATGATGCTAAGTTCGTTTCTTTTATTCCTATTTCCAATGATGAGCAGGATGTCCTTACGGTTAAAGGCAAGCTGGGTGACTCTTGCTCTAAATGTTTTGCTTATTCTTTTCAGATTTTTGAGGGGATGAACATTAAATGGATTTGGAATCTTTGGTTAAAGTCCTCTATTTCTTTCTTCATTTGGAGATTTATCCAAAACTTTATTCCCACGGATGATATACTTAAGCTTAAAAGTTTGAGACTTTCTTCTCGTTGCTTGCTTTGTCGTATGGAGGAGACTATCCTTCATATTTTTGGTAATTGTATGTTTGCTATTGCAATCTAGAATCAGATTTCTCTTAAACTTCTTAATAATGGAGCTTTGAATACTTATACTTCTATCATTGAGAATTTTGATGCCAGGAGCAACTTGGGTAATGTTTTTTTTTCAAACGGTGCTTGCGGTTATCCTGTGCTTTATATGGATTACTAGAAACAATATTAAACATAATGATGAGTTGCCTAATATCTTGGGTACTGTGAGTATATCTATTAATTACTTGAGCAATAGTTTGAAATTTAAAGGACTTATAGGCAGCAATACACGTATTACTACTCTTTTTCAGAATTTGAATTTACCTTTTGTTTGGTCTGATCCGACATCCTCTCAGGTTATTTGTTGTAAACATGCTGTGCCTTTTTTTTAAGTTTAATACTGATGGATGTTAGAAGAATGCTTCTGCTAGCGTTGGAGGTGTTTGTCGTGACTTTATGGGTTCTATTATTTGTTGGTTTGCTACTAAGGCTGTTTCTGTCTCTACTTTAACGACAAAAGCGGATTTGTTGTATTTGGTCTTTTGGTTGCCGGAAATATGGGTTGGATTATTCTTGTTTTTGAATTTGATTCCCTTATTCTTTGGAGATGCTATGGGTTTAAATTGGATGCTCATTGGAGCATTCTTCTTCAAATCAGAAGAATAAGAGATCTTCTTAAGGATTTGAATGTTTTTTGGAAACATATTAAGCGAAATGGTAATAAGGTTGCTCTCTGGGCTGCTAAAGCTGGTTTGAGATCTAATCATGCTTTTATCAGTGAGATGGTTCAGACGAAGCTTTTGATTTTGGCTTTGAACGACCTTAATTGTTGATTGTTTTAGTGTTTTTCTGTTCTGGTCTTCTTGTGTTGGGTGTGTGAGTTGTTTTTTCTTTCCTTTTGGAATGGAACCTATTTATTTCTTGTGTGAGTTGTATAGGGATTTGGGTTTCTGAGTTTCTTCCTACTTTTGTAATTTTCTTTTATTGTAATAAAATGGGATTTGGTGTTTTTCTATTTCTGCGTATAATCCTCTTTATAAAAAATATTTATATTATTAATTAGAATAATTCTGAAAAATTAATAATCTCTTGTGAAACCATAAACAAAATTATTATTCACATTATCTATGGCCTATAAATCAAACATATAAAATGCTCATGTTGATGAGAACAATTAAAGGCCATTCATAACACATAATCGAACCGATAAATACGTTTCGGGTTTGGTAGTCATGTTTAGTAGCCTAGTTTTAGATGAGTTGACATGTGAATTTCACGCAAATCAACCAAAAATAATTTCAATGTCACTTAATCATTAGATTTACTAAATCCAAAATTTACCACAACATAACGTAATTTCGAAATTTACTGAGGTGAATTTAAGAGTCTTTTTGGGGCAGCTATATCTAATTAATAAACTGTTGATAACAACTAATCCAAATAACCTGGTGGTCAACAATTGATATGGATAAGTTGGTTGGTTCGGTTTGTGTGTTGGAAAGAGTTGTTTTGGGGTTGCTTATAGATAAATGACCATTCTGACTCTATGCAGTAATGCTATTTGAAACAGAACTATCATATCAACATATTTGATACTTAAAAAGCTAAAAATGAGTTAAGAACAAAAAAAAATTACAGATCTGACTTAATAGTGAACATCAAGATTGATTGAAAAAAGAAAAAAAAATTATTAAAATTATAATTAAAAATATGATAATATTAATTTTAAAATCCAAACAGCGCATATCACTAGTTATGTCGTTCTGTAGGGATACTATCCAACTTCGATCACGATCGACGATAGAATTTGTCGGACTGTCTGCCTACCGGAAGAAGTCACACTTCTCTGTTTTTGTTAAATTCTGACGAAAGATGTGAATTGAATTTAACTTAAATAATACGAACTATAATTATAAATATAATANACTGAATGCAATTATTCCAAGAATATTTTTCTTTAAATTATATCTTTCTTTTTAACAATATTGATTTACATGTTAAATATCATAGCTTTGAAAAAGAATTCTCTGCCGTTATAAAAGAAAAATATTACTTCAAATCCACATTGTAAATACTCAATATATCATACAATTCAAATTATTTAAGACATGCATGCTTCTTCGTTGAGGATTTGTTAATGTAAGGAAATTAAAGGAACTCTTAGTATGGGGATGGATTTTCAACAATTTGAATAAGTTATATGTTCTGGTAGCATCAGTTTTGTGATATCATAATTTTATGATTTGTTTGTGTAATGGATTTTTTTATTTTTTATTTTAATTTATTTATTTTTTTTGAGAGAGAATGTAAGCAAACCTTAGTTGAACAAGTTTTTCCATCATATATATTTGCTAAGGTTAATCGGGAGTTTGTTAAAGATATTTGTTGCTGATTTCGTAGTTGTGGAACAAATTTATCCATTATACACTATAATTAGATAAAGTGTAGTGCAGAATTCCTATGAAGTGTTGGTACTATGAAATTTCATTGTCATTTTAACTATTGAATTTTTTTTACCATAATTCTTTTGTATCAAAGCCGTCCATATCACTTTTTATTTACTTGAATAGTTTAACATTAGGTATATCTACTTATAATAAATCATATCTTTTACCCTCCATGGTACATGTCCAAACAAAACTATATTTTCGTCACATTGTTTTCAATGGATGATACTCCCATAGTTCCTCTTACATAATCATTTATACATATAATTTTTCCAATTTTTTTAAAACCTATATAGTGTTATTCTCTTTTTTGCCACATTAAACATGTCTATTAGTGATGCTTTATTGCCAAATGCTTCATTCTACAGAGCAGAACAATTCTAATAAAAAATAATTTTAATTATCTAGAAATAGTAATAAACCATATTATTTAGAACTCAACTGTGCAAGATTTCATATACCTCTATTGTCGATGGTGAAGTGAGGAAGTCGTAATATCTAATAATCTAGAAAAACATGTTTCTATTAAGGAGATTTTGAATTGAGTTAGGGCCAGTTTGCACTATACTACCTCAAGCACTGTATTTTCTCCAGTTTCTCCTGGTTTTTAGAAAAAATGAGTAACATACACAAAATTCTGTTTTTTATTATGAATGACACTTTAAATGATTTAAGCATATTCACACCATATGTTTTCCTTTAGTTCATTCTATAAAGAAGGAACTATAAATTCGGAAATTTACATTGTCTTTTAATTCACTAGATTCATTCTTAGCTAATATTAGCTATGTATTCGTAATGTATTTGCAGATCCTCGTTACCAATGAGTTGAAATTCAAAGCTTTGCCTCACACGTATAAAATTAAAAAAGATGCCAAAATATGCAGCTGTAAGCTAATTAAGTTGCATAAGTTGCCTTTAATACTGAGAGATAGTCAAGAATATATCCATCTTACTTTATTGTTATTGATTCGTCGGAGCTGCAAAAACAACAACTTCAAAGATGATAAATTCGAGAAGATATATGCTGAGAATATTGCTGTTATTATATGAGCATAATCAACTCTTTGATTGACAAGTCAGGAGGAATAATAGTGTTGAGACTGTTAGTGCTCTAGAAAAATACATCTATGAAGACAAATTCATGACTTCAAATGGAGTTAAATTTATTGAGGATATTAGTGTCACAAACCCCAGTGTACATTATCAACGATGAGTCCATGACGAATTAGGAGACATTGAGGCATAGTGTTTGAGCCAAATGACGCAGCGAAGAGAAGATTCTGGTTTCACGGTGCAACAAAAATTATGCTAACAAGGTGACATTCAATAAACTATTTTCAGTGCAGATGGAGAACATTGCAAAATTAAAAGAATCACTTGAAAAAAACACTCCTATCACAATGAACGATTGTTTAGTAAGAAGTATCAATCACATTTAAAATGAAGTTACACTCACTGTTATTGATGTACTCAACAAACACGAAAACAAGGTCTTAAACTTTGTTGTTGGATTGAGCATATTCTTGCAAAACGCCCTATTTATTATTCATATTTTGTTTAGCTTTGAAAGTCAACATTATGTCAATGATTTTTTAGTATCTTTGAAATTTTAGGTTCGATTGTTCGGTCTCTTGCATCTCAGTGTTTGAACAATAGCGGAGCGGAGTGGATAGATCAAAATGGGAATATTTGCACGAGAGAATAGCTTGGGGTTGGAGAAATAATCGAATGGGGTAGAAGAGCTTTTGGCAGAAACCAAAATTAAAAATGTGAAGTACCTGATTTAGGGATGGAAAATGCCTTTTGTGAAGCTTTTTAGTGAGAACAATGGCAGAGAAGCGAGATCTTTGGTTGGGTTATAAAGACGAACCATATGGTAGACAACACTACCAACAACGAAGTAGTTGGGGACGAGGAGATAGCGTTTTTGGAACAATTGTTGTTTATCTTGCCTTAAAGCCGCAACGCGCGAAGTTAAATTCATCGGCTCGCTGGATTTACTAAATATGGGATTTGTGGTCGAAATCCCTGAAATTTAGATTTATTGCATCCATGATTTATTTTGTTCAAAACAACCGTCTTGCAAGATTTCACTTAAATTCTGGCTTAAAGCCGTTGCCCTTAATATTCCACATAATAATTTCAACAAATGTTTATGTGAAAAATATTGACAAGTGATAATTATTTTTCTTACATTTTCTCTATGGAACAAAAATTATGGATATAATTTGTATAGCATTTTTATATTTATTGTTCTTACTTAAATTACAATATTTGTTGACGCGGGCCTCTGGTTGGCCGGTTGAATCGACCAGGGCGGGAATTTGGATTAGCGGGAGGCTGGATCGACGCTGTTTGGGGAGGGAATTACTCAGCCCCCAGCCACCCTGAATCTTCCCTTTCCTTTCTCGTTTCCTCTCAAACTAACTACATTTTTGTGCGTTTGTTGAGATCTGGGTCATGTTATGTGTAGTTTTATTTCAGATTTCTTCCAGGAGTCTTTTTCGCTTGCTAGGGCTTTATTAGACGATGGATGGTGCTCTGGCTATACGTTGTTCCGAGGTAGTGTTTATTCTCTTCGATTCCCTTCCCTGTTTCCCTTCTCTCTGTGTTGTCACTGACCCCAGTTTTTCCCTTCCTTGCATCTCCCAACCAGGCGCTCCAACTGCCCGCTTGAACCCCAACATGTAGTTCCAGGTCGCTAGTCATCCTTACCTTCTACGGTAGCCCAACCACCTCCTACTACCTCATCGGTTTGTTCTCAATCGCCAAACAACCCTTTTGCACTCCCAATTCTAGCTGCAACCCTTGTTCCCACCCTCTCTCTATTCTTGCCCTCAGTTCAACCTGCAGCCCCATACCAACCTCAACCTCTCTACCCCTTTTAGCCCTCAACTGCTGCACGCACACCAATGTCTCTATTTTTCCTATCCAAATCTAGTCGGATATTGTTGTTTGTCGTGTCCTTGTTCTATTTTGGAGTCATGATTATAACCTTGCTCATTTGCTTAATAAAATCAGCTTCCGCTATGTCAGGTTTAGTTAACTTCGGTGTCATTTAGTATCAGAGGTAGCCATCCGCCTTACTCCCACCAAAAACCACCCCTTCCGAATCCAAAGCCTAATCTTGCCATCATGGAGATATATGCCAGCTCGTGTGCTATCTTCTGACTCCTCATCCACCTCCTTGATGGTGCCCTGATCTGGGAATGTGACCACTTGGCTCGTGGAACATCCAACTAGATGGTGTGATGTGGCTCCGATTGATGCTTGCCACATTCTGTTGGGTATATTTTAGCAGTTCAACCACAAGACTCGACACGACGATTTTAAGAATACTTAATCTTTTAAGAAGGATGAAAAACTCATTATGTTGTTACTTGTTAAGGATGCAATTGGCGGGTGGCGATATAGAGGAAGCACATGGGCTACCTTATGCAGTCAATTCGAGATGGCTCCAGTGGCGCTGACATTAGTCCTAAAGGGAGCTGAAGAGGAGAGTGAGATAACAATACTACTATAGGACTTCCTGGATGTGATGACCGACAGCCTTCCGGAGGGATTACCACCACTGAGTGACATTCAACATATTATAAATCTTATACCAGGATCATTGCTGCCGAATCAACTCGCCTAGAGATTGAGACATGCGGAGTACAAGAAGTTACAACGACAAGTACAAGATCTCGTCGTAATGGGCTTCTTAGAGAGAGCACCAGTTTGTGTCCTTTTCTCGCCTTGATGGTGCCCAAGAAGGACAGATCGTGGATGTGCATCAATAACAGGGTCGTCAACAAGATCATCAAGTACCAGTTTCACATACCTCACTTGGATCATTTATTGAACTAGTTACACGTAGCCAGTATCTTTTTCAAGATTGACTTACGCAGTGGATGCCACCAAATACTGATGAGGCTAAGAGACTAGTAGAAGACTGCATTCAATAGGCGAGATGGTCTATACGAGTGGATAGTTATGCCCTTCGGCTTGTCAAATGTGCCCAACACTTTTGAGATTGATGAATCAGGTATTTTGGGCCCACACAGGGAAGTTTGTGGTTTTCTTCTTCGATGACATTCTGGTATACAATGGTATTGAGGAGGAATACTTATAACACCTGAAGGAAGTGTTCGAGGTATTACAAGAAGAGAAACTATAGACCCATCCGAAGAAGTCCTACTTTATGACGGATTGGGTATGCTTTTTATGTTATATTTTAGATGGACCCTACAAAGATCGAGGTCATTATAAGCTTGATCGCATTACAGACGTTCACTGAGCTAAGACAATTGCTGAGATTAGCGTTGTTTTAAAAGTGACTCATTAGGAACTTTAACACTATCATCACCCCTCTAGCGGAGCTTTTGAAAGAAAAGGAGTTCACTTGAACACTTGTAGCTCATAACATCTTCGACGCCCTGAAAGAGAAGGTGACCTAGGCACCAATTCTAGCATTACCAGGTTTCAACCAACTGTTTGAGGTAGAGTGTGATGCATCATATGTGGGAATAGGGACAATGCTGAGCCAAGGAGGTCACCCTATTACTTTTTTTAGTGAAAAGCTAAATGATTCCAGGAGTAAATACTCAACATACGATATGGAATTTATGTGATTGTAAGAGCTGTCGAGCATTGGAGCCACTACCTGCTGATGAGCGTGTTGACATTATTCACGGATCACAAAGTATTGATATTCTTAAAAAGTCAGAGCAAGTTGAAGGATCGACACACCACGGTTGCAATTTTTAGTGTCATTCCAGTTTGTACTTAAGCATAAGGCGGGGAGCCAGAACTGTGTGGCAGACACATTAAGCCGTAGTCACCTGTTGATTACGTCGATGCAGATTCACGTTGTGGGGTTTGAGAGAGTAAATGACTTGTACGAGGCAGATGAAGACTTCAATGAGTCAGGAGAAACTAACTAAGCAGTACTACAGAGTCGATGGGTGTTTGTTCTATGAGAGTAAATTGTGCTCTCCTAGGTGCTTGCTGAGGGAAGCCTTTGTTTAAGAGAGCCACAACGAAGGTCTGACTGAATATTTTAGCAGAGACAAGACTTTCGCACTCATGAGAGAGCACTTTTTTTAGCCACGACTGATGATAGATGTGGAATGACACGTCAGACAATATAGAATTTGCTATATAGCAAAGAACAGAGGGCATAATGCAGGGTAGTACACTCCCTTACCAATATTGCATGCACCGTGGGTAGACGTCAGCATGGAATTTGTGGTGGGTCTCCTGAGGGCGCAGGGGAACAAGGACTCCGTGATAGTTGTTGTGGATCGCTTACAGTGGATGCGTCGCATGTCGCTTACTTGTATTTCAGTGAGATTATGAGGTTGCATGAGATTCCCATGATCATCGGCTCTGCCACAAACGTGAAATTTCCAACCCTCTTTTGGAGGACCTTGTAGGGAAAGTTAGACACCAAACTCCAATTCGGTTCAACAGCTCATCCACAAACGAATGGTCAGACGGAGGTAGTAAACAAGAGCCTAGGAAATCTTCTGAGGTGCTTCTTCGGAAAAAAAGAATTAAGCATCGAGTTCTAATTCTCGCTCAAGCCGAGTTTGCATACAACAAATTCGTGAGTCAGACTACAGGACGCTCTCCATTCAAGATTGTGTACAAGCGTAATCCACTGACTCTACTTGAGTTGGTACCACTCCTTGACATCAGAGATCAGTGAGGATGTTGAAGAACTGATTCACGAGTTTCAAAAACTTCACGTGGTTGGAAAGGAGATTACTAAGCAGAACCGCAAATATCAGGCACAGGCGAACAAGTTTAAGAAGAAAGCGACGTTTCAAGAAATCGACATCGTGTGGATTCGGTTGAAGAAGAGATTTCCACTAGGAGCATTTGGGAAACTCAAGCCTAGAGCAGATCGACCTTTCAAAATATTGCGGAAGATAAATGACAAAGCCTACAAGATTGACCTGCCATGAGACTGCAATATGTCTGCTATGTTCATGCTGCGAATCTGACACCATACTTAAAGGATCTAGAAGCTTCGATGATGTGGTCGAATCCCTGCCAACCCCGGGGGACTGACGTGGGGTTTTGGTTTTTACGGCTGAATAGGCAAGGGCAAGCATCTGGTCCAGTAGGGTTGTATCTGAGGACGGGTAGTGCTCCGGCTGTACCCTATTATGAGGTGGTGTTTATCCTCTCCGATTCCCTTCCCTGTGTACCTCTTTTCTATGTTGCCTCCGACCACAATATCTCCCTTTCATGTAGGCCAGCTTTCCCTCCCTTCCCTGCAGCTCCAGCCGTTTTCTTTTCATGCCCAACCAGCTGCTCTAACTGCCTGCTTGCACGCCAACATGCAGTTGTAGGCTGCCGGCCTTCCTCACCTTCTCAGGTAGCCCAACTACCTCCTACTAACCTACCATCTTGCTCCCAATCACCAGCCAACGCTCTTGCACTTCCAATTCCAGCCACAATCCTCGTTCCCACCCTCTCTATTCTAGCCCCCAGTCCACCCTACACCTCCATACCGACCCTCGACCTCTCCACCCCTTTCAGCCCTCAATTGCTGCACCCACACCACGACTGTTCTCGGATTTTCCTAACCGACCCTAGCTGAATATTGTTGTTTGTCCTGTCCTCGTTCTGTTTTGGAGTTGTGATTGTAACCCTACTCATTTACTTAATAAAATCAGCTTCCGTTATTTTCGGTTCAGTTAACTCCGGTATTATTTATATTTATAACCCGTAGCCTGGCAGTTGTATGATCTTGCGGCAGTTCATAAAGCAGTTGCATTTCTTTGATCATTGATTGTAACACTGTTTAATATCATTTTAGCAATATATTTTGAAGAAATTGAAGCGCATGCTTGTGCTGGACATTGCATTTTAAATCAAATTTGTTGGCACTAGAACAAAGTGGATGCAAGGCATATTTTGAGCTATATGATAGATTATTGAGGCTTTTACATAGATACCACACAATTCTTATGTATTTACATATCTATCACCTAAACAGTCTTATTTACAAGCATACAATTGAAATATCCATAAAAACTCCATTACATAATTTTTAAAGGTGGAATACACCTTTTCATATTATGACACCAACGTGTTATAAATGTAAATATAAAAGTTTAGGTGTTAAACATGTATAAGAATTGTGGTTATGTATGTAAATTTCTCTAGATTTGTCATTACAATATGCTTTAAGTCTCTGTTTCCTTATAATCCGCAATATTTTTTGGTAGATGCTTGAATCCCATTCCTTGATTAGTCATGCTGTTTTTGATAACCGTGCTATCATGAATTTTCTCATGTTTTAGTTATACCTAATTTTCTTCTTGAGATTGTTCGTTTGCGTAGGTTCATTCAAAAGCTTAGGAAAAAATGTTTGGAAACATCTGTGTGCTTGATGGCGAACCATTATTTTTCTGCTTTGGAAGTACTTGTGTTTGATGATCTTATAAGAATTTTGCGATTTTTCCTATGCATGCATTATCTACTATTCATATTGATAATTAGCATGAATATATTTATGTGAAGTCAATTGCCTGCATGCTTATAAGTCTACTACATATTTTAATAGAAGATATGTATAATCCAAAAAGGTGGATAAAGTCTAGGTCCATCTAAATTCGAAAAGATTTTATTCCAGTTTTAGTCTTATTTTTAATGAACAAATCTAACTTTTATCATTTATGATTAACTAACAACTATTTTTTGTGGTATTTTTATTTTCCACCATGATCATCATTACTATTCTTATTTTGCTATGGCTTGAGATGAATTTGCATCTAATATTCTTAGTTTTGATACCAAAGATACCCAAGGAAATTGAAAGTGAATTATACTTAAATGTGATTCATGAATATCTTTACATGAAACTCAATCTTTGCTTTTAGATTTTTGAGAGGATTGTTGGTGTAATCATTTATAAGAGTTAAATTTTTTAGAGTTGAATAAAACTGTCGTTTTAGTTCTGCAATGACTGTTATTCTCCTTTTCTAAATGTTTTATGATTCCAGCGGAAATTTGTTATTGAGGCCATTCCCNGTCTTATTTTTAATGAACAAATCTAACTTTTATCATTTATGATTAACTAACAACTATTTTTTGTGGTATTTTCATTTTCCACCATGATCATCATTACTATTCTTATTTTGCTATTACTTGAGATGAATTTGTATCTAATATTCATAGTTTTGATACCAAAGATACCCAAGGAAATTGAAAGTGAATTTTACTTGAAAGTGATTTCATGAATATCTTTACATGAAACTCAATCTTTGCTTTTAGATTTTTGGGAGGATTGTTGGTGTAATCATTTATAAGAGTTAAATTTTTTAGAGTTGACTAAAACTGTAGTTTTAGTTCTGCAATGACTCTTATTCCCCTTTTCTAAATGTTTTATGATTCCAGCGGAAATTTGTTATTGAGGCCATTCCAAACATTTAGTTTCCTGCATCTTCTAGTGGTTGTGTTTCCGATAAGTCTTGCATGATTTTAATGGAACTATAAACATATTCTTTCGACTGCATTTATCACAGCCTTTTTCTATGACTATAGAAATTTGTCTTATTTTTCTCAACCTTAGGGGAAACCACTCATTTCAACTGCCTTTTAGGAAGCGGTGTGCTGCATTTCTTGCTGTTTTATGGCTTCTTCCTTGGCAATTCTGTTTATTCTATTTACGTTTTTATCAGGTTGATAAATAAGAATTCTGAGGATGAAAAAAAAAAAAGAAAAAAAACTTCTTCAGTAAAGTTTGCTTTGTGATGCGTCATTCATTTTTGTTTTTATATTTTAATTCTTAATCAAGTGCGATACTAGAAGTAGTTTGAGATGGACAATTTTCATTTTCAAGTATGAGAACTACCAATCTGCTACTTCTTTTCATTTTTCAAATTTTTTTTTTGNTAATCAAGTGCGATACTAGAAGTAGTTTGAGATGGACAATTTTCATTTTCAAGTATGAGAACTACCAATCTGTTACTTCTTTTTATTTTTCATTTTTTTTTTTGCTTTTTTGTGATTAGTTGCATATTTTTTATTATTTTTTCCTGACAATGAATTTTTTTTTTGTGAGATCTACAAGTGATTTGCTTTCCTTTGCACAAAATTTGTTTGCTTGTTGCCTATAATGAACTTGAATTTTCTATTTATTAATTTCTATTAGGAGGCCAATTTCTCTCACCTCACTTGGATTTGAAGTTTTCAATTTTCGTTATAAGTAGTCCATAATTAATTTAGTTATAATAATTTTCTTTCTCGTGAAAGTTTGATGCTTGCTGCAATTGTTAATCACATCAAAATTTGAATTGCATGCTTGATATGCATCCAAAAAATCCGATGTCACTCTATAATCACCATATGATAACCTTTTCTTTTGTTGCCACACTCAATTCTTTTTTTCGCCCCCGATCAATGTTTTGGCCATCATTCCAATTTCTGGCCTGGATTCACCTTTGCGATTGGTTTTTCAACACGTTCATCTTCTTCTCCACACTTTAGCTATTTTTTGAACTTTGGATGAACCTCCTATTAGGTCGTCTCCCTCAACCATTATGGAACCTCCTATTGTCCACCGCCTTCATTCTTCTGTAAATATTATTGGCAGTCTAAATTATATAGTTATTTTATTCATTAAACAATTATCTCCTATTTTGTTATCAATATGTAATTTCACAACTTCAAAAGCTTCCCTCCACATTTAAGGGTAAATCTGCCCTTACTTCACTGATTTGAAGATCACCAAGCTTGTTAGACCACTCTATTTTTCTATTATTGCAAATTCTCATTAGGTCAATCTTACATAAAATACTATTTGCTGCTTTTATATGATTTGTTTTTGGTTGGCAATTCTGTTGGACTCATTTACTTATGTCATATAATCATTAGATCATCTTCAGAAACTGACAAGCCCTGGCTTTTTTCTTGGCGGACTTACCATATCAGGATTTCTTCAAACGGTATGCTACAATGGTTAGCTTATTTTGAGTCTTCAGAGGAACCACCAATTATGTCAATCTGGATATTATTTGCTTAACTTTAACTACATTATTTCAATCAATTCTGTGTGATCATTGGGTTTAATATTTAGCAAATCTCTATATTGACAGCGCCACTGCTAATCTCTCTGGGCCTTTAGTGGTCCATGTCCTAGTTGAGCTAGACATTAATTCTTACTAAAAGAAGTCAGTTTGAATTGGCCCCTCTACTCGCGGATAATTGCAGTAATAAAATTTGAAAGACATGCAAAATTTTTAGGCATAGTTTTTCTAAATTCTTCAAAGCTCATTAAAATTAAGTAAATTATATTTTTAAGCATAAAAGGCATGACAAAAGGATCATAGCCAAATTGCAACCACTATGGAAGCATCTCAATCAGATTGATCTGCAAAAGAACTTGGAATCAGCTTTCCTTTNTTAAGTAAATTATATTTTTAAGCATAAAAGGCATGACAAAAGGATCATAGCCAAATTGCAACCACTATGGAAACATCTCAATCAGATTGATCTGTAAAAGAACTTGGAATCAGCTTTCCTTGTAATTTAGAAGCTTTTGTGCCTGCTCCTATTTGACCTGCAATATCGGTTGCTCTTTCACCCACATGTATTTCTATTGATCTTGAGCCACTTTCCATAGCGACTCATTTCATCCTCAAAACTGTGACACAATGATGATCATGATGTGCTATAAGCATATGACTCAGATGAAAAAACTCAGTTTGCTAACTATTTAGTGAATCGCAGGTATCAAGTTCTATTTTTCATGTTAGGCAGGAATTGGAAAACAGTTATTATCATGTTCTTAATTTTGACCATACTTCAAGCTAAGAGCTTCAAAAGAGCTATTTTGTAATTTTGATGTAACTAGGAATTTAATTCATTAGACTTTCACTTTATGAGTATCTTGCTTATATACTTTTTATTTTTCTATGGAAATTCTTGTTAATTACCCTTGTTTTACTCATACCATTTTCTCCTCATCATATATATATATATTGTCCAATTTGTGAATTGAGCAANATTGATCTTGAGCCACTTTCCATAGCGACTCATTTCATCCTCAAAACTGTGACACAATGATGATCATGATGTTCTATAAGCATATGACAAAGATGAAAATACTCAGTTTGCTAACTATTTAGTGGATTGCAGGTATCAAGTTCTATTTTTCATGTTAGGCAGGAATTGAAAAACAGTTATTATCATGTTCTTAATTTTGACCATACTTCAAGCTAAGAGCTTCAAAAGAGCTATTTTGTAATTTTGATGTAACTAGGAATTTAATTCATTAGACTTTCACTTTATGAGTATCTTGCTTATATACTTTTTATTTTTCTATGGAAATTCTTGTTAATTATCCTTGTTTTACTCATATCATTTTCTCCTCATCATATATATATTGTCAAATTTGTGAATTGAGCAGCATGATTTTATTGATATAATAAGGGGTATTTAAACCCAATTACAATAGACTCAACAAAGGAAAGAAATAAAACAAAATAAAACAAGTAGGAGAGGAATAAAACAAAATAAAGTTAAAAAAGACAAGAAATAATGAGCTAATAGGCAAGAAATAATAAGTAATAAGGGCTAGCAATTTAATTGTCGTTATAAATTTAATACTTCCTCTCAAGTTGAAGCATGAATATCAATCATGTTTAACTTGTATTTGATACCATCAAACAAAGGTCAAGGAAGTTGCCCCATATTTGATCTTTTCCTTAATGAACTGTCTGTCAATCTTAACATGTTTGGTACAATCATGCTGGACTGGAGTGTGAGCAATGCTGATAGCGACCTTATTATCACATAATAGTTGCAGCGGAACGAAGGTTGACATACGAAGTTCATGGAACATGATGTGTAACTAGAGTTTTTCACAAATCCCCAAGGCCATGTGTTGAAATTCAGCTTCAGCACTGCTCCGAGCAATTATAGATTCTTTTTTTCTTTTCTATGTGACCATATTCCATACAAATGAGCATTACCCCAAGGTGGAACGACGGTCATGAACCGACCCGACCCAATCAACATCCATATAAACAATAATAGATTGAGATGTGTGATGAGAGAAAAACTAATCTAAGCCTGGTGCACCTTTTAAATAGTGAAGAATCCGGCGGACAACTTGGAGATGGTGCTCATAGAGTCATGAATGAATTGATCTACTATACTAACTGCATGATATATGTCGGAGCGAGTATGTGCAAAGTAGATGAGTTTCTCCACTAGGTGCTGGTAGTGAGTTTTGTTGACAAACACAACATTGAGAATGTTAGATAATTTTTCATTAAGATCTATTGGGGCAACCACTGATTTGCAAAGAAGGTTGTTCTCTTTCAAGAGGTCAATCACATATTTGCACTGTGATAGACAAATGCCCCGAGATGATCACGCCACTTTCATGCGTTAGAAGTACTGGAGAGATACTAAATCTTACATTTCAAAAGATTTAGCAGGAATGTCTTTCAAGGACTCCAATGTTGGGAGATCATTACCTGTAAGAACAATATTGTCAATATAGACAGTAAAGATAGCTACCATGCCATTGGAGGAATTCCAGAAGAAGAGAGTGATTCGATTGAGCCTGAGTAAAATTATTGCCCATGACCACCTTTTTGAACTTATCGAACCAGGCACTGGGGGACCGCTTTAGCCCATAGAAAGATTGTCGTAGCCGGCACAATCTCCCTTTGGAGGCAGTAAAGTCAAAGTCAGGAGAGAGAAACATGTATACCTCTTATGTAAGCTCTTCATTCAAGAACACAATCTTGAAATCCAATTGAAATAAAGGCCAATCTAGATTCACTGCAAGGGACAACAGGACTCAGATAGTGTTTAACATAGCCACTGGAGCAAATGTCTCACCATAGTCAACTTTGTAAGTCTGTTAGTACCCTTTGGCAGCCAATCATACCTTGTTGCGTTCAAATGATCCATGAGAGTTGAACTTTGTGTTAAAAATTTATCGACACCCCACAACTTTCTTACCCTGAGGAAGATCAACGATGTCCTCATGTATGGTTCCACTGAAGGACATTCATCTCATCCATCACTGTCGTTTTTCAGGCTGTATCAGCAAGAGCAACCTCAATAATAGTTGGGATCTGATGTTCCGTCACGATAGTGGCAAATGCTCTGTAGTTCCGTGTAAACTGCAGAAAGAGACATTTTATCATAGAATATAGTGAGCATGTCTGATTGCACACTTTACTCAGAGAACTCACTTCCTTATTCAACAGAGGGGCCGTGCTGAGGATGTCGCTCGGAGTGGAGTCAAGGTCAAGGAGATAGTGGATTATAGAGTAGGAGCATTGGAATAGGTGCACCGAGTGTAGAACGAATGGTGGGAGGAGGAGATGGTGCACTCACCGAATCTGGGAACTCAGCGGGATAAGGGTCTCTTTAGTAGCAGGAACAATGGGGGCAACATCCATAGGAGTAGGATAAGGGATGGTGTCTAAGAACCCAAGCTCCCCTCACTTGGGGCTGAGTTAGGAAAATATGTAACACTTTCAAAGAAGGATGCATTAGTACTCACATAGATTTTGTCAGTGGTAGAATCAGGGCAAATATACCCTTTTTGAGTACAAAGTACCCAATGAAGATACATTTTATGGATCTGGAATCAAGTTTACTAAGATTGTGCAATGTTCCTAACAAAGGCAGTGTACTAAAAATCTTAGGGTCTAATGTGGAGATGATACTATTGGTAGGGAAGCATGAAATCACAACGACTAAAGGGGTTCAAAACTTGTGAATTTTAGATGAGACTCTATTTATGAGATAGGCGATAGTGAGAATGTCATCGTTCCAAAAATGTTTTGGAACATTGGATTGTAACATAATTGAGCGAGCAATGTCGAGGAGGTGGTGATTTTTCCTTTCAGCTATCCGATTTTGTTGAGGAGTGTCTGTACAAAAACTATGGTGGATGATGCCCTTACTAAGAATTTACCCAAAATAGAGTTGAAAAATTCACGACCATTTTTGGTATGAATGACCTAAATAGGAGTATTGAATTGAGTTAAAACACGGGTATATAAGTTTTGGAAAGTGACAACTTCCGATTTTTTTTTAAATATAGACCCACATCATTCGTGTGTGGTCATCAATCAAAGTTAAGAATCACCTTTTATTGGTGTAGCTGGGAGTGTGAGAAGGTCCCCATATGTCACTGTGAATGAGGGAGAAATGAGCGGAAGGAGTGTTAAGTGTGGGATGGGTAATAGACCTAATGATGTTTGACTAACTGACATGTCTCACAATAAAAATTAGAATAGATTTTATTAGAAAACATTAAGGATACAACTTTTTTAAATATTAGAAACTAAGATGACCTAAACGATAATGCAATAACATAATGGACATTTACATTTAATGACTCGAGATAAGCTACAGAAGAGAAATTAGCAATGTAATCATTATTATCATTAATTTGCTCACATATAATAAGTTATGTTGCAACTGGTGAACATGTAAAATAGATTCCAAAATTAGATCAGTTGTTAATATAACTGACTCTTTACCAGCATTGGAACTATAGGAGTCGTCGACAATTCTGACAGTATCTTTTCCCGAGCATGAATAGTAAGTCAAGAACTTCTGAGCATCCAGTCATGTGATCGACGGCATCTGAATCAATAATCCACAGACTAGAGGAGGAATAAACCGTGAAAGTCATAGGAAGAGTACCTTTTCGGACGTGGGAGGTCAACGAGCCTGTAGAAACTTGATGGGCTCTAAGAAGCTTAATCAATTGCTTCATCCAATTTTTTAGGCATTTGGAGCATTCTAGGATGTTCCGGGTAGGATTCGGTTGATCGGTGTTAGACTCGAAAGTCGCCGTGAAACTTTTGCTAGTAGATGATTTGGCCTAAGATTTGTAAGCTGGCTTATTGTGGAGTTTCCAACACTTGTCCCGAGTGTGGTTGGGTTTGTGACAGTAAACACAAGTGGAGTGACCGGTCCTAGGAGGCATGGATGAGGGTTGAGCAAGATTTCAAATAATTCCGACTGAACCAAAAGAAGTGTGGTTGTGATCTGAGACATTGATGGATTTGGCTGACGGATAGCTGCAGGAAGGTTGTGCAGTAAAGCTACATAAAAGCCTGTTGGACTGCTGCACGTGGAAGACAGCTGGTTGGAAAAGATGCAAGAAAGCCTGCCAGACTGTTGCAGAAAGCTGCACTGCAGGGTGAAATTATTGTGTCCGCCCACCGCACACAGAGATGCGTGCGGTGGGCCAATAAAAACTCATCATTTACCAAAAAGTGTATGTAAGTGGGCCCACTTTAAATTTTTTTTTTTAAATTTTCATTGGACGGCGCACGCGAGATGCGTGCGCCGTCCGCACGCAATAACAACTCCACTGCAAGACAGGTGCAAGAAAGCAATTTTTCCTGCAGGAAAGTTGCAAGAAAGTGCACGAAAGGAGCTTAAAGTGCACAAATGGAGCTTTCTCACGGGAGATAGGATTTCATGGGATTCAGAATTCACGGCAGGTTTTTAAGAATTTTAAGGCGATCAACTCCGAGATAAAACTGCTTCTTTTCCTCGCCAATAAGGAACCCCTCTACAAACCTTAGTTGGTGCCCTGACTGCAATGTTCCAGAACCTGTGATCGACGATAAGCTCGCAGCTTCAGCTAGTGGTATTGCGATCCTTAAAACATTTGTAGGGGACAGAGCCACGTGGAAGAATCCTAATCATCCATGGCAAATAGGGAGAAAGGCTCTGATGGAGAATTGCTGAAGGTGGAACCGACAGCTGCAAAAAACTGTTTTTAGAGCCGACGGCTAGGGTAGAACCTGACTAGATGCCATGTCAAATTTGTGATTTGAGCAACATGATTTTATTGATAGAATAGGGTTATCTAAACCCTAAACAAAGGAAAATATAAAACATTATAAAATAAATAGGAAAGGAATAAACAAAATAAAGTAAAAAAAGTCAAGAAATAATGAGCTA
>JXCR01117790.1:10018-43185 GCA_002079205.1 Phalaenopsis hybrid cultivar | reverse complement strand
TTACACCTAAATATTTGCAGGTCTCTGAGCATGTGGAGTTAGCTGAAATTTCCGACAATCATAAAGCTACTAGCTCTCATGAACACCCACCTCCTATGGGATTGGATGAAGATATGTTAAATGAGGAACATGTGGATGCTAACACTACTATTAGGCACACTTCTTTTGCAGGACTTGCTAAAGACATCGAACATTTCCCTCCTCCTAATATCATGGTGAATTCTTCTTTGGCTAGATCACAGTCTAAAATAAACACTGCTCTTGATAATGCTAAATTAATTCTAGAAAATGAATGGCATGTACAAAAGCACTCCCGGAAAAAGGCCAAACATAACATTGAGTTATCTGACTCAATACTAGTAACATCATATAGGAAGGCGTCTATCACTCAGATGGAGAATAGTTGGTTAGCCCTACTAGGTCTTCTAGATGGGTTGGCTCATGACATCATGATTAATATTATGGTTTGGAATATTAAAGGAGTGGCGGACCCTAACTCCCTTAATAGGCTTAAAAACTTGTGTAGGGTCCACAATTTACTCATATTTTCTATTTTGGAGCCATTGATTTATGTGAAGAGCACAGGATCCTTAATAAATTCAAAGGCCATTGCTCTTATTGCAAAGTTAACAGNTTAATTCTAGAAAATGAATGGCATGTACAAAAGCACTCCCGGAAAAAGGCCAAACATAACATTGAGTTATCTAGACTCAATACTAGTAACATCATACAGGAAGGCGTCTATCACTCAGATGGAGAATAGTTGGTTAGCCCTACTAGGACTTCTAGATGGGTTGGCTCATGACATCATGATTAATATTATGGTTTGGAATATTAAAGGAGTGGCAGACCCTAACTCCCTTAATAGGCTTAAAAACTTGTGTAGGGTCCACAATTTACTCATATTTGCTATTTTGGAGCCATTGATTTATGTGAATGAGCACACGATCCTTAATAAATTCAAAGGCCATTGCTCTTATTGCAAAGTTAACAACAAAATTTTTTGGAGGCCCATTACTAATCTTTCCATTATTGAGGATGACGATCAATACATTCTCACTCAATTTTTTTTTATGGTTTTCAGGGGTGGGGCACCTTTGTCTACTCAAACTCTATTATGCATGAAAAAAATTTACTTTGTCAAAAAAAAGGAGTCAATGGGAAGTATCTTAAGCGAGAACTAGTTTGTAGGTGGAGATTTCAATATAATAATGAAATCGATGGAAAGAAAAGGAGGGGGCAGAGTGGAGTCGGCTCTTATAAATCGTTTTTCTAACTCTTTATTTAATGCAGGTCTATATAATTTGGGCTATACTGGTTCTCCTTACACTTGGAGGAGAAGACTGGATCGTTTCTTGGCTAATTTGAATTTCATAAGTTACTTTCCTATTGTGAAGGTGCAACATTTGAGCCATGTCACTTCTGATCATAATCTTATACTGCTCACTTTGGCTTTCACTGTCAAGCCAACCATTTCTAGGTTCCAATTCCTTATTGTTTGGACTTCACATGCTACTTTTCTTGATTTGGTGAAACAAGCTTGGAATTTTGATGGTGTTGGTTCTCCTTAGTTTGTCTTGTGGTAATTGCATAAGAAAGTGGTTGCACACTTAATTAAATAGAATTACCAAGTCTTTGGTAATGTTCATAAAAAAGTTAAGGATGCTCAAAAAATTGTGGATTCTTTGGAAGCTCAAATTTATGCTTCTCCTCATTTGATGGAAAATGTTGCTCAAGCCCATTGAGATCTATTGGAAGTTATTGCATTAGAGGAAAACTTGCTAAAGCAGAAAGCTAATGACTTTTCTTTTGTTGCTAGGGATAGAAACACTAAATATTTTCATGCTACTCTTAAGCATAGAAGAAATATCAATAACATCCTAAAGATTAAAAAAGTTGAGGGGAGCATTTTAACTGATTTGAAAGAGATTGGTAATAATGTTGTTAGCTTCTACACTGAAGTATTTTACACTTCTAATCACACTATATCTATTGATCCTGCTTATTTTAAGAATGACTATGACTACACTAATAATATTAATTTGGTCTATCCTCCAGATGAACAGGAAATATTGAATGCCTTCAAGTCTATTGGCCCCAATAATGCTCCGAGCCCTGATGGTTTTTCTTCTGCTTTTTATATTCATGTTTGGGAGGTTATAAAGAAGGATGTTATTCTTGCTAGTCAAAGTTTTTTCCTTAGAAGCAATCTTGAAAAATATTTCACCTCGGCTCTTATTGTTCTTATTTCTAAAGGTAATGATAAGATCACTTGGGATAATTTTAGGCCTCTTTCTCTCACCACGGTGATTTTTAAAGTCATGAGCAAGATAATTGTAAGCAAATTGTAGCCCCATCTTAATCACATCATTGCTAAATTGCAGTCCGCCTTCATAAAGGGCAGGGATATTATTGACAATATTTTTTTATCCTAAGGAATGATCGAGGACTGGACAAAAAGTGCAAAAGGGGCAACACGGTCCTCAAGCTTGACATCAAGAAAGCTTTCGACACTGTTTTTTGGGACTTTATTTTAAATATTCTGCAAGCCAAAGGTTTTAAATAGGATTTCTGCTCTCTCATACACAGATGGCTATCCAGTAATAGCTATAGTGTGATGGTCAATGGAGAAGCTCGTAGTTTTTTTTTTCTGCTGGAAGTGGCATAAATCAGGGATACCCTCTTTCTCCCACAATTTTCATAATTTCATTTGATTATCTATCCTGTCTTATAAACAAGATGCATAATGAGCAACCTCATCGTCAATTCTCTCACAAGTTTAAAATTATTGTGAGCCATCTTGCTTACACTGATGATGCCATATTGTTTTTAAATGCTAGTAAACGTGCTATCAAAACTATTATGACTAATGTAAAAAACATTCAAAATGCTTCCGGGATGGTTTTCAATTTGGCTAAGTGCTCTATGTATCTTAGTAAAGGTGCTCCACCTAATACTGCTGCTTGGACCTCTAATTATACTAGCTGCAAAATCTCTAAGCTCCCCATAAAGTATCTTGAAGTCAACATTCTCAGAGGTAGAATTAAGCAAACTTAGATGGATGAGGTGATTGATAAGATTAAACTTAAGATTAATGATTGGAGAAACATTTTCCTTTCTAATGGAGGTAGGCTTACTCTATTGAAAAGTGTGCTTTGCATTATCCCCCTTTACATGTGCAGGTTCTTAAAACCAAAAAGAGTACTCAAAGGATTCTTGAAAATATGTTTAATAAATTTCTTTGGAAGTCCAGTGGAAATACTAAAAGTTTGACTACGTGGCACTATGCCTGTAAACCTCTTTATGCTGGTGTGCTTGGTTTCAAAACGTTGCAGCATACTATCGACATAAATATGTGTAAACTCTGGTTTAAATTTTGAAAGGGTAAGTCTCTGTGGGCAAAATTTATGAAAAATAAATACTACAAATCTTCACATCCTTCCACTGTTATTTGGAAAGTAGGTGACTCTAGGCTTTGGAAAGCCATTATTGCTACGCGTGAGGTTGCTTCTCATTTCTTATTTTGGGAAATTGGAGATGGTAGTAATTCATTTTGGAAAGATGATTGGGGTCTCTCTACATTTTCTAATTTGCAATTTCAAGATTACGATGTTAACTTATTGGTCTCTAATTGCTGGACTAATGATGAATGAAATCTTGATATGTTGAACTCTTTAACTAGTTAAATTGCTCCTGCCATAACTAGATTTCCTGTTAAAATAAATAATAAAGATCTTCCTTTATGGAAGAATCATATTAGTACTTCAGTAACTAAATGGCGTTATTCTAATCTTTATTCTTTCAATCCATGGAAATGGCATGTTCACATTTGGCATAAACTTATTTTTCCTTCTATATCATTTTTCTTTTGGAGATACTTTCACAAGTTACTTACTCTTGATGATATTTTGAATTTAAAAGGGCTAAAACTTGCCTCCTACTGTTAGAACTTCAAAAAAGATGTTGAATCTTTGAATCATATGTTCTTTGAGTGCCCTTTTGCTAAAGATGTTTGGAATCGTATCGGAAGATATTTTGGGATCCATTGGCCTACTAATCTGAATTTTAAATCTGCTATTGAGACTTGGAAGGGGTTTGATCCCTCCAAAAAGCAATAATATTTTCCCGTTATTGTTTTATGGTTCATTTGGATGGTAAGAAACAGTCATAAATATGGAGATACTGGTCATAACCCTTCTACCACTACCATATTTACGGTTACTTATTTTAAAAAGGCATGGAAATCCTCTTTTGAACTCAATGCTTCTCCAACTACTAGGGATAAGGGTAGGAAAGCCATTTTGATCAAATGGGCACCACCCCCATGGTTGGTATTAGATTAATGTTGATGGGATCTTTTCCAATGCCTATACGGGTATGGGAGGGATTTTAAGAGATGCCTAAGGGAAATGTATAGCTTATTTTGCGTCACCTTGTATTGCTAACTTTGCACTTGAGGCTGAAACTGCTGTTGTGCTTGCTGCTCTTCACTTGGTTACATCATTAAATTTAAATGGCATTATGTGGAAACTGATTCAGAACTTTTTTTAACATTCTTTTATCTAAGACTAATCCTCCGTAGTATATCATTGCCTTGCTGAACAAAATCAGATTAACTATTGAGAGGTATCAATTAAATATTATTTTTACTTTTACTTGTAAAGAAGGAAATAAATCTGCGGATTGGTTGGCCAAATGGAGATTGGAAAATGCTGTTGTTGGTAACACTCCTCCTTCTTTCTTGCATAAACTTATTAAAAATGATTTGGAGGTTCCTTTTATTCAATTTTGAGAAGCTGGTCCTATTATTGGACTCATTTGAGGATTTTTTGGGTTTGGCTTTTGTTTCTCGGGTTATGATCTCAACATTTTATTGGGCCTTCTCCTTTGGGTTTGAAAGTTGGAAGGTATTTTATTTCTACTTAGGATTAAGATTATGGGAGCCTGCACTGGTATTATTTATGCTCTGGACTTTGGTTTCTCGATTTTGTGTCTATAAGGAAGAATCCCACTGTCTCTATTAGCTGGTTTGGGGCTTTTAGTCATACTTTTGGCTATCTTTTTTTATTACACACTATCAAGTATACGCTCACTGGTTATATTTTGGAGCTTGGTATGATTGGTGTTGGCTGCACAAATATTTCACTTTATGCGGGTTGCATTTTTTGGGCTCGCGGGCAGGACTGCTACATATTTTTTCTAAGGGGACTATGCTCCACAGGCTGGGTTATGAATTTTGTAATTGCAGCAAAATTCATACTGATAAGCTATAGTGTGAACAGATTTGAAAGTAAAGCTTGCTTTTACCCTTACGGTGCTAATTGGGGCTTTGAGATTATGGCCACAGATTGTCATTACTTGTTGTGGTGGCTCTTAACACTACATGTTATTTATATTATTTACTTGTTGATGTGGCTTGCGGCATATGATACAAGGTTGCCTTACGGTGGCTCTCTTTATTTGCACTTTATTTGGGCTTATTTTGTTAAGCTTATGGTGTATTTTTTGTTATAGTCACATGGGCATGATTATGGTTTTCTGAGGTCTCCATTTTCTTTGCATAGTTAGGAAGAATGTATCAAGATTGATGCTTGGAAGGATTTTGGTGTTGAGGTGGTTTCTTTGCATGTTTACTGTGACTTCAATTTCAGTTGGAGTTTATTTTTCATGGATTTTAGACTTGGAAGTGGCCATTTTCCTTGGTATGAGCAATGCTTGATTCATAGCTTAGACATTCTGGAGTTTATTTGGGACTGGCATTTACGGTTGGATGCAGGATATCGTTACTACATAAATTTTAATGTTTCTACTTCTTCTTTATCTCTTTTTGGTTTGTTTTTATGCGGGCTCGTTGGTAGAATTCTTTGGCTTGGATTATGTTTCGGGGGTCAGCTTATTATTTGCACTGAGCTTTGGATCACTCTACTGGTCACTATTATGTCTTTGGGTGGGAGGTCTCTCATTGTTACGGTTACTGGGGCTCTACATTTCTTTGGTGACTGGATGATTTCTCCTTGTGGTGATATGCTATTAATGCATAATTATTGTTTCTTTCTATATTATATTTTATTAACTGTTTTGGAAGAGAATTCTCTTACAAATTTCTGGAGATGTGGAACTCATATGCTTGATGCCCAACTTATGGTTATCCCATGGAAGATGGATTTTGTTTTTTTCGGAGCTGTCAATAGAGATTGGCTTACATTGTCATGCCCAATATTACTTGAATATTACTGATGCTGACATCAATCAATTTGCATGTTTTGACAGGAGTCGTTGGATATATCTTGGACTTAGCTCTTTCGGTTTAAACAATTTTTACTTTGTTTTTAGTTATGGAGTTTGGTATACATGTATATTTTGATATACATGTATATTTTGGGTATACTACTTTCTTTATTATATTTTTAGGGTCTACACATGTATTTTAAGCTTTTTGCGTGGTGTTGTAATGTGGACAGTGGAACCCCTAGGTTTTAATTTTTCTGTTTTGTTACTAGTTGGGGTTTCACTATCCCTCCTAATTTCTGTACCTTTTTTTAACTTTTAACTCATAAGGAACCACAAGCTACTCTTTTAATCATATATATATTAAAAGTTGCAACCTGCTAAATTTCTCTTAGGCAAAATAAAAGTTAAGGCAGCTTTGTCTAGTGACATCCGCCACAACAAGAAAAATCCACAGCTGCAACCTGCTAAATTTCTCTTGGGCAAGACATAGTCAAGCTATGACATGCATAACTGATCAAACCAATTAAGGCAACATAAACATATAAAATAATGAGTGTATGTTAGCACAAGCATCTCAAGACAGTAAAGATTAATCTCCCATACTCTAGAATTACAGTATATGCAAAAAGGAGCTTGTGTCCACATTCTTAAGACCTAATTTAGCATTAAGTGAACCCAATCGATATCAGTGCCAAAAATATCCTTTGAATCATTTATAAAATAAAGAAACCAACAATTCCAAGCCAGATGCAATTCAGTATCCAANCAAAAATATCCTTTGAATCATTTATAAAATAAAGAAACCAACAATTCCAAGCCAGATGCAATTCAGTATCCAGCAAACACAAACTGGGCCAAAACCTCTTTCCAAAATCAATCCAAATGAGATAGAGCAAATCCAGGCGGTAATAGTCAAAAGTTGAAACAGAAAACCAAAAGCAGTAGGAAAATAGAGCAAGAAATATATAAGTGGCAGCTGCATCACAAAAAACCTGGCCAGATTGACAACCTAGCCAAGCAAAACCCAATTTAGACCAGTGTCCAACATACCAGCATCAATCCAAAAAGCAAATACCATAAATAACTTGGCCAGACCAAAAATCCCAGCCAAGCAAACAAAAAACAGATCAGTGTCCAACAACCACAAAGTGGACAACTATACAACATCCAACCGAAACATTAAGAAAAGCTCCATACCAAAAAAACCAAACTTAGCCATTGTAAGCCCAGAAAAGAAAATGGCAAAGAATGGGGAAACAAATTAAACTCTAGCATAAGGAGTTTCTAATAAGTCACTTTAAATAAGAGTTTGCAACGAAGGGGGAGGATGATACACAAAATATATATATATTTAAACCCATATTTTATACTCATTTTTTGTGATATTGTACTTTAATGGAATGCATTTTTTGTGTTTATTACAAGTTATTAATTTTGAGGACTTAGAGTAAAAATGATGAAATTTGGAGTCAAAATGGAGAATTTGGAAAATTGGTGGGCANTTAAACCCATATTTTATACTCATTTTTTGTGATATTGTACTTTAATGGAATGCATTTTTTGTGTTTATTACAGGTTATTAATTTTGAGGACTTAGAGTAAAAATGATGAAATTTGGAGTCAAAATGGAGAATTTAGAAAATTGGTGGGCGTCGATGAAACTAGACTGGGTGTCAATGGTGTCGTTTGACAGAGAAGAAGGAATTAAACAGATGGCCTCTGGCGCTAGTGTCAGTGTAAGCCCTGTTTCTAGAAGATTCGACGAATTTGGATGCTTTTTGAAGAGTTTTTGGATGCGCCTATTGGAGAACCGACCTAGGCTCTATTTAGGGTTGAAATTTGATTAGAACCCACCCTCCCTCACACAATTTTGAATTCTTCCACTCATTTCAGTTTTCCTCTTCACATGCCTACTATCCACGTCATTCCACACCATTATTTAATTATTATTTTTATATTTTTGAGTTTTTGTGGTGAGTTTGAGTGTGAATTCTTCTCTAAGAAGTATTGGAGAGGAAGAGAAGAGAGCAATTTCATCTTCCTACATTTCCTAAGAAATGCTATAAGGGATTTGCTTTGAGCAAGAGTTTCAGATAAAGTGTTGTTTGTTTATTATTATTGTATGAACTTTATTTTATATATGAAATTTTTGTTTTGTTGTATCTTTCTAATTAAGTTTAAGTAGTTTCCTTTATCTTTCTCCCTACTCTGAGATATGTTGNTATTGTATGAACTTTATTTTATATATGAAATTTTTGTTTTGTTGTATCTTTCTAATTAAGTTTAAGTAGTTTTCTTTATCTTTCTCCCTACTTTGAGATATGTTGAAATGAAGAGATAATATGGATGTGCAAATGTTAAAATTTAAAATAAGTTGTGATGGTTTTTCAACTCCGCTCTGAATTTACTTTTGGATCTGACCAATTGAATTTTTAAAATATTTTGTGAAACATATGGTCCGGGAAATAGAGTATGAGTTCTATAATAGAGTGAGAATCACATTTAAGTCCATGAAGAAGTATTTTGTTCATGAAATTAAGTGCAAATAAATAAAAAAATATGCTTTGTTGGGTATATAATTGGAGATTTTTAGATAGACTGACTAAAAATCATCAATTCGATCTTAGTGTTTAAAAACTAAAATGAGAGTTAGCCTTCAGGGGAAGGGAAATGGGAGTTCTGGAGTGGGAACCGGTATCCTCCTAGCCTGGCCATGGATTAGGGACTAAACCTAAGATTAGCCAATAGTTTTCTATAACATTGAATCAGGGTAGAGAATTAAAATTGTTCCTATTCGGCACAATACAAATTTAAACCATTTATCACCAAAAACTCATTATAGTGAGAAATATATTTTTTTATATTAGAAAACTTCATCACATAAGCATAGTTTAGCAGATATTAATTTTAAACCTTGCTTTTAAATTCTGCTAGCAGTTAATACGTTAGTTTTGATAGTATCTTAATCATTCAAAATTAGTGACAGTAATTTTGTTTGATTTCTATGAATTTCCTAGTTAAAATCATTTAAAATTTAAACCTTCCTTATGGGATCGATATTTGGGACTTAAAAAGAAAGGCTTATATTTCTTGATGACGATATGTATACTTGCATAGAATATAAACATTAAGTGTCGAATGTTATTATTAATAAAATATCACTTCATGTTTTTTGACATCGTTGTAAAGCGGAGTCAACTTTATAAATTTTACACAACTATATTTCAACAAATTCACATCAATTTTTTGGCGTAGTTGCCGGGAATGGTAACTGTAAATTAAATAAATTTGGTAAATTAGGAAATTTAGAGAAAAAAATATATAAAATACAAATTATCAAAAATATTTTAAAATAAAAAATAATAAAATATATAACTATATATTTAAGAGTATTTTAAAGAAATTTTTCTTTGCTTATTATATTTGTTTATGCGAAATATTGGATCTGAAGATTTAGTACCTTACGATTCAGAAATAGAATATAATATTAGAAAAATTCAAAAACAACAAAAGGTNGATCTGAAGATTTAGTACCTTACGATTCAGAAATAGAATATAATATTAGAAAAATTCAAAAACAACAAAAGGAAATTAAAATTTTGAACAAAATGGTGAATAACTTAGATAATCAAATAAATGAAAATCGAGAAATACCTTTAAAAGATTATGCTTATCCAACAATAGATGAACTTCACATAACTATTCAAAATCCTGATGATGTTGCTAATTCATTTGAGCTTAAACCCTCTATTATCCAAATGACGCAAAATAATCAGTTTGGAGGAACACCTACTGAAGATCCTATCTTGCTAGTTTTCTTGAAATTTATGCTACTTTTAAATATGACGGAGTGTCTAATGATGTTTTTAGGCTTAGGGGATAAACTAAAGCTTGGTTAAACTCATTAACACACGAATTTATCAAAACTTGGGGAGAACTATCACAAAAAATTCTTGGCTAAATATTTTCCACCCTCGAAAACTACTAAGCTTAGAAACGGTATTACATCTTTTTATTAGTTTGAAAGGAAATCGATATATGAAACCTGGGAAAGATTTAAGGATCTCCTTAGAAAATGTCCACACTATGCTTTACCAGATTGGTTAATAATTCAAACTTTTAACAATGGATTAGTAGGATCACTTAAATCTATTATAGATCCTGCTGCAGATGGATCTTTAATGTCAAAACCTTTGATGAAGCATACTCTTAAATAGAAGAAATGACTATTAATAATTTTCAATGGCCCTCTGAATGGGTAAATCTTAAGAGAGTAGCTAGTATTCATGAATCTGATGCAATTTCTATTTTAGTATCTCAAATTGCTGCTATATCAAAAAAGATTGATCAAATTGGAGTGAACTATTCTCAAATATCACTAGTATTAGAGGAAAATTCACTAGGGTAGATAATTGATACTCAATCATCTTATGAAACTTTTAATGTTATTAATAATCTAAATAACAATCATTATTCTAACTATTACAACCCTGGATGGAAAAATTACCGTAATTTTAGTTGAATAATTATAAAAATTCAATGAACCCCTCAGGAAATTTAAATAATGAAGAAAATCCTAATTATCGACCTTATTATCCTCCTGGATTTAACTCTAACCCTAACCCACAAGTTAAGGAAAAGAAGTTAATGATAGAAGAGGTAATGTTGAATATGAGAAATCAAATACAAAATCAAGGGGCTGCTATTATAAATATTAAAAATCAATTACCACAAATTGCTACTGCACTTAATAACTGACCTTCAGGAAATCTTCCTAGTACTATGGAAGTTAATCCCAACGATCAAAATAAGGAGCAAATCAAAGTTATTTAATTACGAAATGGAAAAGAAGTTGAAATAAGAATCTAAACAGAAACTGAAGTTGATGAGGAGAAGGAAGAGATGGAAAGTGACCATAATGAAAATGAACAAACACAAGTTCCTTAAGAAAAACAATTACCTACGTTTCCTCAAAGAGTAAAGCAAAAGAATAAAGATAAGCAATTTACAAATTTTTTGGAAATCTTTAAAAAGTTAATGATAAACATTCCTTTCATTGAGGCTTTGGAACAAATGTCAAGTTATGTGAAATTTATGAAAGATATATTAAACAAGAAAAGGAAGTTTGCAGATCATGAGACCGTTGCACTTAGTGAAGGGTGGAGCAATTTTATTTAGAAAAAGCTTCCTGAAAATTTAAAAGATCTTGGTAGTTTTACTATACCTTGTGCAATTGGTGAAAAGTTTTATGAAAGCCTTATGTGATTTAGGAGCAAGTATCAATCTTATGCCTCTATCAATTTTTAAACGTTTAGATTTAGGAGAGATTTCTTATACTACTGTAATTTTTCAGTTAATTGATCGATCAATCACTTATCTTAAAGGAGTTATAGAAGATGTATTAGCAACAGTGGATAAGTTTATTTTCCCTGTAGACTTTATAGTATTAGATATGGGGAAACATAAAGAATTTCATATTATTTTAGGGAGACCATTTCTTGCAACAGGGAGAGCTGTGATAGATGTGCAAAAAAAAGAATTAATAATGAGAGTTAATGATCAAGAAGTAAAATTTAATATTGCAAAAGTTATGAAATATCCTGCAATAGAAAAAGACAATCAATGTTTTAGGATGGAAGTTACTGATTATCTTAGTAATGAGCAATTTAAGAAAAAGTTTGAAGAAAAATTAAGGCAAGAAGAATTTAGTGAGAATAAGAATGAAATAAAAGAAAATAATTTAGATTATATTCAAGACAAATTTGAAACTTTAGATTTGTTGGAAAATGATAATAAAAACCTTGTTCCTTCAAGTATTAAACCACCTGAACTTGAACTGAAAANTTTGTTGGAAAATGATAATAAAAACCTTATTCCTTCAAGTATTAAACCACCTGAACTTGAACTGAAAGTATTTCCTACTCATTTAAAATATGTATTTTTAGGAGATTCATCTACATTGTCTATTATTGTATCTTCTGAGTTAACTAAAATTCAAGAACAAAAATTAATATAAATATTAAAAAAATATAAAAAGGCTTTTGGATGGACTTTAGTAGATATAAAGGAATTAGTCCTTCAATTTATATGCACAGAATTTTATTAGATGAAAAATATGAACCTAAAGCTGATCCTCATAGGAGATTAAACCCAATAATGAAAGAAGTTGTTAAAAGAAAAATTTTAAAATGGTTAGATGCTGGAATTATATGTTCTATTTCAGACAGTGCTTGGGTAAGCCCAATTCACTGTGTTCCAATGAAAGGAAGAGTGATGGTANATTAGATGAAAAATATGAACCTAAAGCTGATCCTCAGAGGAGATTAAACCCAATAATGAAAGAAGTTGTTAAGAGAAAAATTTTAAAATGGTTAGATGCTGGAATTATATGTTCTATTTCAGACAGTGCTTAGGTAAGCCCAATTCACTGTGTTCCAATGAAAGGAGGAGTGATGGTAGAAGTAAATGAGAAAAATGAATTAATTCCAATAAGACAAGTTACTGGTTGGTGAATTTGTATAGACTATATAAAATTAAATATGGCCACCAGGAAAGATCACTTTCCTTTACCCTTTCTAGATAAAATGTTGGATAGATTGGCTGGAAACAAATATTACTGTTTTTAGACAGATATACCGATTATCATCAAATTACAATTGCTCCTAACGATCAAGATAATACAACATTTATAAGCTTTTATGGAAATTTGTTTTTCATAGAATGTCTTTTGTACTATGCAATGCACCTGTAACATTTTAAAGATGTAAGCTTTCAATATTTAATAATTTGATTGAACATGGAATTGAAGTATTTATGGATGGTTNAATACAACATTTATAAGCTTTTATGGAAATTTGTTTTTCATAGAATGTCTTTTGTACTATGCAATGCACCTGCAACATTTTAAAGATGTAAGCTGTCAATATTTAATAATTTGATTGAACATGGAATTGAAGTATTTATGGATGGTCTCTCTGTATTCAGGACTTCATTTGAATTTTATTTAAATAATTTTAAAAAAATTCTGGAATTATGTGAAAAAATTAACCTGGTACTAAACTGGGAATAAATGACAATTTATGGTTGCAGGAGGAATTATACTTGGGCATAAAATTTTTGAAAATGGCATGAAAGTTGATCCTATAAAAATTCAAGTTATTAAAAAATTGCCACCACTTACTATGGTCAAAGGGGTAAGAAGTTTTCTAGGACATGCTGGTTTCTACAGCCATTACATAAAAATCNACTAAACTGGGAATAAATGACAATTTATGGTTGCAGGAGGAATTATACTTGGGCATAAAATTTTTGAAAATGACATGGTTGATCCTATAAAAATTCAAGTTATTAAAAAATTGCCACCACTTACTATGGTCAAAGTGGTAAGAAGTTTTCTAGGACATGCTGGTTTCTACAGCCGTTACATAAAAATCTTTTCAAAAATAACTAAGCCATTATGCCAACTTCTAGAAAAAAAGATACGAAATTTGAATTTAATGACGAATTTATAAAAGCATTTGAACTATTGAAAGAGAAATTAATCACTACAACTATAATAGTCCCAGTTGATTTGGAAAAACCATTTGAAATAATGTGCGATACCAGTGATTATGTTATTGGAGCTGTTTTAGGACAAAGACACAATAAAATTTTTAAAGTAATGTATTATGCTAGTAAAACTTTAAATGATGCTCAAATTAACTACACTACTATTGAAAGAAAGTTATTAGATTTTGTTTATGCCTTTGATTAATTTAGACCTTACTTAATTTGAACTAAATGTATAGTGCATACAGATCATTCTGCTATTAAATACTTAATGCAAAAGAAGAATGTTAAACCAAGGTTAATTTGATGGATACTTCTATTTATAGAGTTCAATTTTTATATAGTTGATAGAAAGGGAAATGATAATTAAATAGCTGATCATTATCTAGACTAGAAAAAGAAATATTAACTAATTTTGCAAATGAAATTTTAGAAAATTTCCCTTATGAACAATTATATAGTATTGATGAAATAAATACACCCTGGTACGCCGATATAGTAAATTATATTGTAAGTGATATTCTACCACTAGATTTTAAGAATCAACAATTAAAGAAATTTATATATGATTCAAAATTCTATTTTTGGGATGACCCATATTTATATAAACAATGTAAAGATCTAATTATTAGAAGGTGTGTGCTTCTGAAGAAACTCAACAAATAATTGAAAGATGTCATGATTCCAAATTTGGAGGACTTTATGGAACAAATAAAAATGCTTATAAAATTTTGCAAGCTAGATTTCATTGGCCTACTCTTTTTAGAGAAGTTAATGAATACATTAAAACATGTGATCGATATCAGCGAGTAGGAAAATTTTCTAGAAGAAATGAAATACCTCTAAATTACACATTGGAAGTTGAAATTTTTGATGTGTGGGGATTAGATTTTATGGGGCCCTTTATGCCTTCATTCGGAAACTTATATGTATTACTTGTTTTGATTATATGTTCAAATAGATCAAAGCTGTTGTTGTACCTAAATGTGATGCTTGAAGTGTTTCTAAATTTTTTTTTAAAAAATTTTTACAAGATATTGAATGCCGAGAGTAATTATTACAGATGATCTCATTTTAGAAATAAGAGAATCAAGAAATTGATAAAAAAATATGATATTATGCATAGATTCTCTATTGCTTATCATCCTCAGACTAGCGGTCTAGCAAAAATATCAAATTGTGAAATAAAATAAATTTTAGGAAAACTGTAAATCCTTATAAATTGGATTGGTCTACTAGATTAGATACTACATTGTGGGCATACAGAACTGCTTGNTTATGGGGCCCTTTATGCCTTCATTCGGAAACTTATATGTATTACTTGTTTTGATTATATGTTCAAATAGATAAAAGCTGTTGTTGTACCTAAATGTGATGCTTGAAGTGTTTCTAAATTTTTTTTAAAAAACTTTTACAAGATATTGAATGCCGAGAGTAATTATTACAGATGATCTCATTTTAGAAATAAGAGAATCAAGAAATTGATAAAAAAATATGATATTATGCATAGATTCTCTATTGCTTATCATCCTCAGACTAGCGGTCTAGCAAAAATATCAAATTGTGAAATAAAATAAATTTTAGGAAAACTGTAAATCCTTATAAATTGGATTGGTCAACTAGATTAGATACTACATTATGGGCATACAGAACTGCTTATAAGACTCCTATGGGAATGTCCCCATACATACTTATTTTTGGAAAAACATGCCACTTACCAGTAGAATTGGAACAAAAAGTATTTTGGGTTATTAAGGAATTTAATTTTAATCTAAAAGATATTGTTGAGAAAAGATTATTGCAACTCAATGAACTTGAGGAGATCAGAAATGAAACATATGATAATGTAAAAATATATAAGGAGAAAATGAAAATATGGCATGATCAGAAGATTATCAATAAGAAGTTTGAACCTGGATAAGAAGTTCTATTATATAATACAAGATTTAGATTATTTTCAGGAAAATTGGAATCTAGATGGTTAGGACCATTTAGAGTGATTAAAGTTTATCAATATGGAACATTTGTTATTAAAGATCCTTAAACTGGAAAGATATTTAAGGTAAATGAGCATCGATTGAAACATTGTTATGAAGGACAAATACCACAATTTAAAAAAGTTTTAATGTTAAGTCAACCCAACTAAACAAATGGTATGTCGGGCTAACGATATTAAACTAAGCGCTTTGTGGGAGGCAACCCATACATAAATCTATATATTATTACTATTTTGTTTAATAAGTGTATTTATGTATTAGAAAATAATAGTAATTTTAAGTTCTGCACAATCATATATATCATAAATTAAGACAACTATTGGTATTGAGGGAAAATTTGGAATCAAATTGAATAAGAAAATTAAAGACGTGAATTAGGCCTCTGACATCGAAGACGCTCTCCTAAAGAACCATGGCACCGATAGCGCCATCGGAAGCGCCACCAACGTCCCAAGCATTTTCCATGTTCTGAACAGTTTTGGTGGACTTTAACGGGATTTCGTTCTATAATAACCGCCAAGAGGTGTTTTTAAAGTCCTAAAAACTGACTTGGACGTCCAGAAACTTTCTAATTTTGAATTTCATGGCTTCTAATTCTAGAAATACTTCAAGATATGNGGGATTTCGTTCTATAATAACCGCCAAGAGGTGTTTTTAAAGTCCTAAAAACTGACTTGGACGTCCAGAAACGTTCTAATTTTGAATTTCATGGCTTCTAATTCTAGAAATACTTCAAGATATAGAGTTTTCAATAGAAGAAAGTTTATCAGTTTTTATGCATAGAGATTATACGACAAAGTCATCATGAAGAAGAGACTTATCAAGGAATGAGGCTTTGTCAATCATGGAGTGAGTAATCCAAGTTCATAAATTAAGAAAATCATTGTAAAGATGCATTAGGAAGTTCTGTGCTACACTGTCGCTGCAGTTGTAGTACCCGTAGTAAAAGAGTTTTATGCTAACTTACATGGAATTACCTAAGGAGTTGTCTTCGTTCGAGGTAAGGCTGTACTATTTACTTCGGCTCAAATTAATGATTTGTATATGATAGAAAATGTTCTAATCTGTCATTATACTAATTTTATCACAACAAAAGATATGATGCAAGAAGTATATAATTTTCTTACGGATGAAAATTATAATTGGGAAATCAAAGATGAGGGATGCGTTAGTTTCTCTGCTTCACTGCTTAATCTAATTTTGAAACAATGAAGTTTCTTCATATCTTCAAAATTACTCACTACCATGAAAATTAGTAGAGTTACAAAAGAAAGTGTCATTTTAAACTATTGCATTTAAATGGAAAAACCCATTGATGTATGGTTAATTATTTTCAAATTTGTTATGGGTATTATTATGAATGGGCCAATATATGGACTTGGGCATCCTTCTACAATTTTCCTACTTTGCAGTCAATCTCAAGTTCCATATGAAAGTTGAGAAGAAGTTTTATTACCTTGGGAGCCCATGATTCCTACTGATGGAAATTATATAGGGAATGGAAATGAAGCATTATATTGTATTTTGGATCATTCACACATGCTTCAACACTATTGATGCCACCAGCAGTTGGAAGTTCAATAACTTTAGAGAAGAAAATAAGGAAAAAAAGAGAACTACAAAGTATTACGAATACAATAGGAAATCTTAACTACCATTTTGATCACCTAGATTTGAGAATCAAGGAGAACTTTGACCATACTGGGTTGAAGAAGGAATGGTGTAGATGTTCAAGAAAAAAAGATGGATCGATGAAAATTTGACTGATCAATTCCCGTATCGACCTTTCTATAATTTGTATGTCCATTACTAGTCTATGAGAGATATTAAAGGAGAAAGTGCTGAAGATGAGGCAGATTAAATGAAGAAGTTGGACTCTCTAATATTTTAAAATACTTATGTTTTTAATGGAATTGTGTGGATTTGATTTATTTTACTTTGCTTTAGAACTTTGATTATGTGTATAGTTTTGTGTCAGCGTTTTAGTGTTTTGGCTTGATTTTGATGTTGAATTATAATTTAGTTTGCTTTGAGGATGTGGAAATGTGATTAGAAAAACTTTTTTTATAAAAAGTGTATTTTCATATATAAAAGTTAGTTTGGTGTTGTTTTTGAAATTACTTGTTTGTGAATTATTTTTAGATGAAAGTTAATTTTCAAAAATACTAAATAAACTTTGGAGTAAATTGAGAGAAAATTGAAAATTAAAAAAAAAAATCAAATTATGGATTTTTTGGCCACTGGCATCGACAGCGCCCTCGACCCGAACTGGCCCAAACACCCTTAAAATTTGTGATTTGCATAGTGAAATGCCATTTTTGCCCTTTGAGTAACCTTTAACCCGCGATTTTTGCACCTAGGGCTTGTTATTGCTCAAAATTGAGGCAATTTTAAAGCAAACAAAGTTTGGATTTTATCTTCTCTAGGTAAGAGCTACACTTTGAACTCAAAATTTTTTATTTTCACCAAGGATTTATCTTACATTGCCAAGATCCAAAATTTACAGATTTTTTTTTTGGAAGATTTTGAGAAAATCCATTGGTGAAGAACTCTTACTTAGTAGATTTAAGTTTAAAATGTTTCACATTGTAAATTTTGAAATTTTTTGAAATTTATTTGGATTTTATCAAATTTTCGTAGATTTACCATAGCACCTAGAATGAGCAAAAGAAAGAGAAAGGTAGATTTTGATGATCAAAAGTTTGTCAACTACAAGGACAACATTTGCTTCAATAGTCTACGTACAACTAAAAAAGTGATTTTGGATCGAGGATTTAAAAATCTGGGAGGAGAAATCAAGAGATTAGTCAATGCTTGGTAGTGGGAAAATTTTTGCTACTTTATTGCTGAGGCGATTATTGGTGTAGTGATGGAGTTCTACGCTAATTTTAAGGAGACTTCTGAAGACTATGTGTTTGTTCGTGGGAAAATGGTGGAGTTTACTCCAAGGAAGATTAATGAATTTTATCAGTTTGAAGATGTGTATAGTTGCTAGTACAAATCACTTTCTACTATGAATAAGGCATTGGATGAGGTTATTTCTTTTCTTACTGATGGAAGAGGAACCTGGAAGTGAAGAATGGTGTTAAGGTAAACTTTTCTCTTTCTATGTTGAATGTAGTATCTATGGCCTGACACTATTTTATTTATGGAAGAATGATTCCAACAAACCATCATAGTGAGGTTACTAGGGATAGAGCCATCTTGAACTTCTACATCCAATAGATGAAAAGGATAGATCTAGGCTCTATTATTTATAGGAACACTATATCTATTGCTTTTGGAGAGACTACTTGAGGTTTAGCACACCCTGCCCTGATTTTCACACTATGTGAACATGCAAGAGTTGATTATAGACCAGATGAGGAGAAGATTGAACCTCTAAAACCTATTGGGTCTACCAATATAAAGACTTATGAATCTCATGTTGGATGGAGATCTGGAAGTAGGACCAGAGATATTCCTTCTACTTTAGGTACTTCTAGTATCCCTACTATCTAAAAACTTATGGAGCAAATGATGATCCAACAGGGAGATATCTTAAGAATGAATCATAGAATGGAAAATATGGAGGGTAGAAAAGCTCACATTAATGATTTGATGAGATAAAAGTTCGAATATGATGTTGCTTATGATGATGCAATGGTCAGATTCATGAGGGGTGATCACTTAGTCGAGTTTCCTACTCACCATGTTTTCACTCCATAACAACAATAGAATTTAGATGTGGAAGAAGAAGAAGACGATGATTGGTGATGATTTAGTTATATTTTTGTTTAGTTTATGTTTACTTTATTGTTGAGACTATTTGTTTGTGAACTGTGATGCTTTATTTTTGTTATATGTTGTGTTGTGAACTTTATATTTGTGAAACTGTTGGAAGTTATTAGTTTTTAGTACTTTGTTGGATGTTTTTGTAGTTAACTCTTTCTAAGCAAATTTTTATATGTATTTTGTGATATTTAAATTTTTAAGTCTTGTAGCTTTTCATACTAGCACCTGCAATATTTCNTAGTACTTTGTTGGATGTTTTTGTAGTTAACTCTTTCTAAGCAAATTTTTATATGTATTTTGTGATATTTAATATTTTAAGTCTTGTAGCTTTTCATACTAGCACCTGCAATATTTATGAGTTAAGTTTCAAATTAGAACCTTCAACAGGTACGCCTTTTCTTTATGTATTAAATGTTTTCTTTCACCCTTACTTTTTCAGTTCTTCATTTACAATCTTTTAAAAATTTAAGTTTGGGCGGATGGAAAATTCCTTTTTAAAGAAAAGAAACTTAATCTTGTTTGTCCTCAATTAGGTATATTTTCAAAATATTTTTAAAATTTAACATGACCTTTGGTATTAAAGGGTAAATTTAGATAACTATATCCATGTTTCAAAATACATAGTAAACTTAAGTAAAAATCTTAATAATTAAGGTTAATTTTAAAGATTAAGATATTTGGTATGATAGAATAAGACTATGTTTTTCTATTTTAAGTAAAAGAATTTGTATTTTTGAAGTAATAAAAATCTTAGAGATTCATATAAGAAGAAAAGATTAAAACATTATGAAAAATTTTTAAAGCTAATAAAAATTTATAATGTGAAGAAATGTGAAAAGTTTTTAACTTTAAGAAGAGGATAGTGAAGTTCAAAATCATTAAAGGCTATCCAGATGTAGTAATCCTCACATAAAAAAAAGAAAGAAAAAGAAAAAAAAGAATGAGGAAAGAAATAAAAGAAAAAAGGATTGAAAATGATCTTAAAAAGAAAAAGAAAAAAGAAGAAGAAAGATGTGAGGAGAAGCTTGTGGAGATGCTTAATTAAAAATTGGCTTCACTTAAATCAACTAAAAACTACATTTTCTAAACTTATATTTAAGTATTAGAATATTTACTAGTAAAGTTTCATGAAGTTCTTTTTCATANGGCTACATTTTCTAAACTTATATTTAAGTATTAGCATATTTACTAGTAAAGTTTCATGAAGTTTTTTTTCATTGAATATTCTATGTGGCTTTAATATGAATAATTTGCATTTTTCCTTGAAAAGAATAAAGAAAAGAAAATCTTAGACCAGACTACTAAATATTCTTTTACCTTTAATGTTTATAAGAGTTATTTTGAATTTTTCTTAAGTGAAGCTATTATATTTAGTGAACTAAGATATGGAAGTCTTGAAGTTAAAATCTTTACCATAAGTCATATTTTTATGTAGTAAAAGAATTACTTGAGGACAAGTAACATTTAAGTTCGGTGATTTTGATACACCAAAAATCTATGCATTTTAAAACCCATATTTTATACTTATTTTTGATGATATTGCACTTTAATGAAACGTATTTTTTGTGTTTTATTGTAGGTTATCGATTTTGATGACTTGAAGAAAAAAGGAAGCAAAAAAGGATGAAATTTGGAGTCAAAATGGAGGATTTAGAAAATTGGTGGGCATCAACGACNAAAAAAGGAAGCAAAAAAGGATGAAATTTGGAGTCAAAATGGAGGATTTAGAAAATTGGTGGGCATCAACGATGCCATTTGACAGAGAAGAAAGAATTAAATAAGAGAGGCTACCTCTTTTTGAAGATTTGAAAAATTTGGACTCTTTTTGAAGGGTTTTTGGATGCACTTATTAGAGAAGATTTGACAAATTTGAAACTTAACAAATTCGATAGTGCTAGTGTTGATGCAAGCCCTATTTCTAGAAGATTTGACAAATTTGGACTCTTTTTGAAGGGTTTTTGGATGCACTTATTAGAGAATCGACCTAGACTCTATTTAGGACTGAAATTTGATCAGAAACCCCCCCTCCCCCCTTCGCACCATTTCAAATTCTTCCACTCATTTCAGTTTTCCTCTTTACACGCCTACATTCCACACCATTAGTGAGTTATTGTTTTATTNTTCTAGAAGATTTGACAAATTTGGACTCTTTTTGAAGGGTTTTTGGATGCACTTATTAGAGAATCGACCTAGGCTCTATTTAGGACTGAAATTTGATCAGAAACCCCCCCTCCCCCTTCGCACCATTTCAAATTCTTCCACTCATTTCAGTTTTCCTCTTTACACGCCTACATTCCACACCATTAGTTAGTTATTGTTTTATTNTTTGCAGTCAATCTCAAGTTCCATATGAAAGTTGAGAAGAAGTTTTATTACCTTGGGAGCCCATGATTCCTACTGATGGAAATTATATAGGGAATGGAAATGAAGCATTATATTGTATTTTGGATCATTCACACATGCTTCAACACTATTGATGCCACCAGCAGTTGGAAGTTCAATAACTTTAGAGAAGAAAATAAGGAAAAAAAGAGAACTACAAAGTATTACGAATACAATAGGAAATCTTAACTACCATTTTGATCACCTAGATTTGAGAATCAAGGAGAACTTTGACCATACTGGGTTGAAGAAGGAATGGTGTAGATGTTCAAGAAAAAAAGATGGATCGATGAAAATTTGACTGATCAATTCCCGTATCGACCTTTCTATAATTTGTATGTCCATTACTAGTCTATGAGAGATATTAAAGGAGAAAGTGCTGNAAGAGAACTACAAAGTATTACGAATACAATAGGAAATCTTAACTACCATTTTGATCACCTAGATTTGAGAATGAAGGAGAACTTTGACCATACTAGGTTGAAGAAGGAATGGTGTAGATGTTCAAGAAAAAAAGATGGATCGATGAAAATTCGACTGATCAATTCCCGTATCGACCTTTCTATAATTTGTATGTCCATTACTAGTCTATGGGAGATATTAGAGGAGAAAGTGTTAAAGATGAGGCAGATTAAATGAAGAAGTTGGACTCTCTAATATTTTAAAATACTTATGTTTTTAATGTAATTGTGTGGATTTGATTTATTTTACTTTGCTTTAGAACTTTGATTATGTGTATAGTTTTGTGTCAGCGTTTTAGTGTTTTGGCTTGATTTTGATGTNATTTATTTTACTTTGCTTTAGAACTTTGATTATGTGTATAGTTTTGTGTCAGCGTTTTAGTGTTGTGGCTTGATTTTGATGCTGAATTATAATTTAGTTTGCTTTGAGGATGTGGAAATGTGATTAGAAAAACTTTTTTTATAAAAAGTGTATTTTCATATATAAAAGTTAGTTTGGTGTTGTTTTTGAAATTACTTGTTTGTGAATTATTTTTAGATGAAAGTTAATTTTCAAAAATACTAAATAAACTTTGGAGTAAATTGAGAGAAAATTGAAAATTAAAAAAAAATCAAAATATGGATTTTTTGGCCACTGGCGTCGACAGCGCCCTCGACCCGAACTGACCCAAACACCCTTAAAATTTGTGATTTGCATAGTGAAATGCCATTTTTANTGAAAGTTAATTTTCAAAAATACTAAATAAACTTTGGAGTAAATTGAGAGAAAATTGAAAATTAAAAAAAAAAATCAAATTATGGATTTTTTGGCCACTGGCATCGACAGCGCCCTCGACCCGAACTGGCCCAAACACCCTTAAAATTTGTGATTTGCATAGTGAAATGCCATTTTTGCCCTTTGAGTAACCTTTAACCCGCGATTTTTGCACCTAGGGCTTGTTATTGCTCAAAATTGAGGCAATTTTAAAGCAAACAAAGTTTGGATTTCATATTCTCTAGGTAAGAGCTACACTTTGAACTCAAAATTTTTTATTTTCACCAAGGATTTATCTTACATTGCCAAGATCCAAAATTTACAGATTTTTTTTGGGAAAATTTTGAGAAAATCCATTGGTGAAGAACTCTTACTTAGTAGATTTAAGTTTAAAATGTTTCACATTGTAAATTTTGAAATTTTTTGAAATTTATTTGGATTTTATCAAATTTTCGTAGATTTACCATAGCACCTAGAATGAGCAAAAGAAAGAGAAAGGTAGATTTTGATGATCAAAAGTTTGTAAACTACAAGGACAACATTTGCTTCAATAGTCTACGTACAACTAAAAAAGTGATTTTGGATCGAGGATTTAAAAATCTGGGAGGAGAAATCAAGAGATTAGTCAATGCTTGGTAGTGGGAAAATTTTTGCTACTTTATTGCTGAGGCGATTATTGGTGTAGTGATGGAGTTCTACGCTAATTTTAAGGAGACTTCTGAAGACTATGTGTTTGTTCGTGGGAAAATGGTGGAGTTTACTCCAAGGAAGATTAATGAATTTTATCAGTTTGAAGATGTGTATAGTTGCTAGTACAAATCACTTTCTACTATGAATAAGGCATTGGATGAGGTTATTTCTTTTCTTACTGATGGAAGAGGAACCTGGAAGTGAAGAATGGTGTTAAGGTAAACTTTTCTCTTTCTATGTTGAATGTAGTATCTATGGCCTGACACTATTTTATTTATGGAAGAATGATTCCAACAAACCATCATAGTGAGGTTACTAGGGATAGAGCCATCTTGAACTTCTACATCCAATAGATGAAAAGGATAGATCTAGGCTCTATTATTTATAGGAACACTATATCTATTGCTTTTGGAGAGACTACTTGAGGTTTAGCACACCCTGCCCTGATTTTCACACTATGTGAACATGCAAGAGTTGATTATAGACCAGATGAGGAGAAGATTGAACCTCTAAAACCTATTGGGTCTACCAATATAAAGACTTATGAATCTCATGTTGGATGGAGATCTGGAAGTAGGACCAGAGATATTCCTTCTACTTTAGGTACTTCTAGTATCCCTACTATCTAAAAACTTATGGAGCAAATGATGATCCAACAGGGAGATATCTTAAGAATGAATCATAGAATGGAAAATATGGAGGGTAGAAAAGCTCACATTAATGATTTGATGAGATAAAAGTTCGAATATGATGTTGCTTATGATGATGCAATGGTCAGATTCATGAGGGGTGATCACTTAGTCGAGTTTCCTACTCACCATGTTTTCACTCCATAACAACAATAGAATTTAGATGTGGAAGAAGAAGAAGACGATGATTGGTGATGATTTAGTTATATTTTTGTTTAGTTTATGTTTACTTTATTGTTGAGACTATTTGTTTGTGAACTGTGATGCTTTATTTTTGTTATATGTTGTGTTGTGAACTTTATATTTGTGAAACTGTTGGAAGTTATTAGTTTTTAGTACTTTGTTGGATGTTTTTGTAGTTAACTCTTTCTAAGCAAATTTTTATATGTATTTTGTGATATTTAATATTTTAAGTCTTGTAGCTTTTCATACTAGCACCTGCAATATTTATGAGTTAAGTTTCAAATTAGAACCTTCAACAGGTACGCCTTTTCTTTATGTATTAAATGTTTTCTTTCACCCTTACTTTTTCAGTTCTTCATTTACAATCTTTTAAAAATTTAAGTTTCGGGGGATGGAAAATTCCTTTTTAAAGAAAAGAAACTTAATCTTGTTTGTCCTCAATTAGGTATATTTTCAAAATATTTTTAAAATTTAACATGAACTTGGGTATTAAAGGGTAAATTTAGATAACTATATCTATGTTTCAAAATACATAGTAAACTTAAGTAAAAATCTTAAATAATAAAGGTTAATTTTAGAGATTAAGATATTTGGTATGATAGAATAAGACTATGTTTTTCTATTTTAAGTAAAAGAATTTGTATTTTTGAAGTAATAAAAATCTTAGAGATTCATATAAGAAGAAAAGATTAAAACATTATGAAAAATTTTTAAAGCTAATAAAAATTTATAATGTGAAGGAATGTGAAAAGTTTTTAACTTTAAGAAGAGGATAGTGAAGTTCAAAATCATTAAAGGCTATCCAGATGTAGTAATCCTCACATAAAAAAAAGAAAGAAAAAGAAAAAAAAGAATGAGGAAAGAAATAAAAGAAAAAAGGATTGAAAATGATCTTAAAAAGAAAAAGAAAAAAGAAGAAGAAAGATGTGAGGAGAAGCTTGTGGAGATGCTTAATTAAAAATTGGCTTCACTTAAATCAACTAAAAAAAGAAGGCTTGGCTACATTTTCTAAACTTATATTTAAGTATTAGAATATTTACTAGTAAAGTTTCATGAAGTTCTTTTTCATATGAATATTCTATGTGGCTTTAATATGAATAATTTGCATTTTTCCTTGAAAAGAATAAAGAAAAGAAAATCTTAGACCAGACTGCTAAATATTCTTTTACCTTTAATGTTTATAAGAGTTATTTTGAATTTTTCTTAAGTGAAGCTATTATATTTAGTGAACTAAGATATGGAAATCTTGAAGTTAAAATCTTTACCATAAGTCATATTTTTATGTAGTAAAAGAATTACTTGAGGACAAGTAACATTTAAGTTCGGTGATTTTGATACACCAAAAATCTATGCATTTTAAAACCCATATTTTATACTTATTTTTGATGATATTGCACTTTAATGAAACGTATTTTTTGTGTTTTATTGTAGGTTATCGATTTTGATGACTTGAAGAAAAAAGGAAGCAAAAAAGGATGAAATTTGGAGTCAAAATGGAGGATTTAGAAAATTGGTGGGCATCAACGATGCCATTTGACAGAGAAGAAAGAATTAAATAAGAGAGGCTACCTCTTTTTGAAGATTTGAAAAATTTGGACTCTTTTTGAAGGGTTTTTGGATGCACTTATTAGAGAAGATTTGACAAATTTGAAACTTAACAAATTCGACAGTGCTAGTGTTGATGCAAGCCCTATTTCTAGAAGATTTGACAAATTTGGACTCTTTTTGAAGGGTTTTTGGATGCACTTATTAGAGAATCGACCTAGGCTCTATTTAGGACTGAAATTTGATCAGAAACCCCCCCTCCCCCTTCGCACCATTTCAAATTCTTCCACTCATTTCAGTTTTCCTCTTTACACGCCTACATTCCACACCATTAGTTAGTTATTGTTTTATTGTTTTGAGTTTTTGTGGTGAGTTTAAGTGTGAATTCTTCTCTAAGAAGTGTTGGAGAGGAAGAGAAGTAAGAGATTTCTTCTTCCTACATTTCCTAAGAGAGACTACAAGGGATTTCCTTTGAGAAAGAGTTTCAGAAAAGTGTTGTTTGTTTATTATTATTGTACGAACTTTCTTTTATATATAAAATTTGTGTTTTGTTGTATATTTCTCATGAAGTTTGAGTAGTTTTCTTTATCTTTCTACCTACTCTAAGATATGGTGAAATGAAGAGATAATATGGATGCGCCAATGATAAAGTTTAAAATAAATTGTGATGGTTTTTCAACTCTGCTCTTAATTTACTTTTTGATCTGGCCAATTGAATTGTTAAAATATGTTATGAAACATATGATCCGGGAAATGAAGTTGAGTTCTACAACAGAGTGAGAATCACATTTAAGTCCATGAAGGAGTATTTTGTTCATGGAATTAAGTGCAAATAAATAGGGAAATATACTTTGTTGGGTGTAGAATTGGAGATTTTTAGGGTGACAGACTAAAAATCCTCAATTTGGTCTTAGTGTTTAAAAACTAAAGCGAGAGTTAGTCTTCAGAGGAAGGGAAGTGGGAGCCATTATCCTCATAGTCTAGCCACATATTTAGGGACTAAACCTAAGATTAGCCTATGATTTTCTATAACACTGAATGAGGGTAGAGAATTAAAATTGCTCTTATTTGGCACAATACAAATTTAAACCATTTTCTCATCTCATTTCACCAAAAACTCATTATAGTGGAAAAGATGCTTTTTTATTTTGGAAAACTTCATCACATAAACATGGTTTAGTAGTTATCAATTTTAAATCCTGCTTTTAAATTCTCTTAGTAGTTAATAATTTAGCTTTGATAGTATCTTAAACATTCTAAATTAGTGACAGTAATCTAATTTGATTTCTGCAAATTTTCTAGTTAATTTATCATTTCAAATTTAAACCTTCCTCATGAGATTGATTTTTTTGACTTAAAAAGAAAGTCTTATATTACTTGATAACGATACATATACTTGCATATAATACGAACATTAAGTGTTGAATGTTATTATTAATAAAATACCACTTCAAGTTTTTGGCACTGTTGTAAAACGAAGTCAACTTGATAAATTTTACACAACTATATTTCAACAAATTTGCATCAGAGCAGTATCTCCAACTACAACGCTGCGCACTCCCCATTTAGCCAACCAATCTACAGCCAAATTCTTCTCTCTATAAATAAAATAGTATTGAATGTTAAGGTGATTCATCTCAATAAAAAGTGGAGGGTGGTGGCTGAGGCTCTACTAGGGTTTGCGAACTGATGGATGATTCCTGACGGCGTTGNCTATAACACTGAATGAGGGTAGAGAATTAAAATTGCTCTTATTTGGCACAATACAAATTTAAACCATTTTCTCATCTCATTTCACCAAAAACTCATTATAGTGGAAAAGATGCTTTTTTATTTTGGAAAACTTCATCACATAAACATGGTTTAATAGTTATCAATTTTAAATCCTGCTTTTAAATTCTCTTAGTAGTTAATAATTTAGCTTTGATAGTATCTTAAACATTCTAAATTAGTGACAGTAATCTAATTTGATTTCTGCAAATTTTCTAGTTAATTTATCATTTCAAATTTAAACCTTCCTCATGAGATTGATTTTTTTGACTTAAAAAGAAAGTCTTATATTACTTGATAACGATACATATACTTGCATAGAATACGAACATTAAGTGTTGAATGTTATTATTAATAAAATACCACTTCAAGTTTTTGGCACTGTTGTAAAACGAAGTCAACTTGATAAATTTTACACAACTATATTTCAACAAATTTGCATCAGAGGAGTATCTCCAACTACAATGCTGCGCACTCCCCATTTAGCCAACCAATCTACAGCCAAATTCTTCTCTCTATAAATAAAAGAGTATTGAATGTTAAGGTGATTCATCTCAATAAAAAGTGGAGGGTGGCGGCTGAGGCTCTACTAGGGTTTGCGAACTGATGGATGATTCCTGACGGCGCTATTCTGCTAACTAAAGGTGTTTCTTTTTTCTTGCTGAAGGAGGTAAGTAGGAGGTTCTGAAGTTATTGCCTCCAAGCTAGTGGGTTACTGTTCCATTGGTTTTTGAGTTGGTGGTTTGCTGCTCTGTTGTCTTTTTCACCAGAGGTGTTGATCTATTCCTGTCTCTTACTTGGGTTATGGTACCTGGCTTTGTCACTTTATTTTAATTGGAAATATGGAGGTGTGCCCCATTAATGTTCAAGTAAATGCCCAATGGACCCAAGCCACTTATGCTGGTGTTGTTGGAAAAGGGCAGGAAATTCCCAAATCTTTTGAGCATTCCATATTCCCTCAAGCCCTTCATGATGCTGCAGCTAGTAAAGGGACTTGTCCTTATGTGACTCCTCTTGGAGTAAAGGAAGGAGAACCTACTATCTATTTTGCTCCAGGGGAGATTTAGTCCCTTAATGACTCTATTAAATTTACTTTGGTTAGTACATTTCAATTTGGACACCCAAAGATGGACTATGTTTGAAAATTCTTTGAAGAAATGAATCTCACTGGTGCTTGGAAGCTTGGACTGATGGATGGAAGATATCTTCTAATCAAACTATCTAATAAAGAAGACTATGATAGAATTTTTGTGAAACAGTCTCTCCTGATAGCTAGAACTCCTATGAAATTGATGAAGTGGACTCCTGATTTTAATCCAAGCAAGGAGCCCCCAATTGTTCTCATATGGTTCAAACTGCCCAATCTCCCTGTACAGTATTACCATCAGAATGTGTTGTTTAACATTGGTCGTACTCTTGGTTGTCCATTGAAGGTGGATGCTCCAACTAATAATTTGGCTAGGCCAATTGGGGCAAGAGTTTTAGTAGAAAGAGACATAACCTTGCTTGATGTGAAGAGAGTTTGGATTGACACTCAAGATGAAGGATTTTGGCAAAGCATTGTGGTGGAACAAAGAACTCTTTACTACCCTCACTATAGAATGTTTGGGCACAATTTAGAGAAGTTTTACAGGCTTCATCCAACTTTCAAGAAGGCTGTTGGCCACCCAAAGAGTGCTTCAACTCAAGGAGGGACTAGTTTTGTACTTGAGATTGAGCTAAGGAGGAATGTAGGAGAAACAAGTATCCCTATAACTACTAGTATAGAAAGGTAGGTCCAACCAAATATGCTAAATAATTTCTTGGGTGAAGGGATTGATCAGGGTTTCAAGTCCATTCCTACATCCATTGATAACCTCATGTTGGAGGAGAGACAGATGGGGACTGACTGTATTGAAGATAGACAGTTGTATATCAACCCTCATAATGTTGATATTCCTACTATTAATCTGCTAAAAGATGTGCTAACTAAAGAATGGCAAGTCCAAAAAAGTATTAAAAAGAAGAAGGGAAAGATGAAGCAAAAGCAAATTTAGGAAGCTCAATGTCTTGATGGACCTTCCAACAATCAACATCTAGATCTATACCCCAAAACAAGAGGAAAAAGGAGAACCTTTTCACAATGATTAATTTTTTGTGTTGGAATATTAGGGGTGTAGCCCACCCCTCTTCTATTAAAAGATTAATGAATCTTGATAGAACTCATAAAATTTGGTGTTTTGGTATTTTGGAACCTATGGTTACAAATTTCTCTCAAAATCTCTTGAGAAAATTCCCTAAATTTATCCATTTTGCTAATTCTAATAATAAAATTTGGCTCTTCGCTAGAGCTGAATCACAGTGGTCTGTACTGCAGAATTATCCTCAGTTCATTCATATTCAATTTTCTATTAGTGCTCATTTAGGCTATGCCACTTTTATCCATGCTAGTTGCATTGCTAGGCATCAAAATACTCTCTAGCTTGATTTAATGCATATTAGCAATCAATTAACTCCTTCTAGATTTAGAAGGGATTTTAATTTTGTCACCTCTCCCGCTGAGAGAAGAGATGGAAGACCTCCTTTACAGTCACCCATGAATAGATTCAAAGATTTCTTATTTGATGCTGCTTTATATGATTTGGGGTTTAAAGGTCCAAATTTCACTTGAAGAAGTGGCTCTTTGTGGCAAAGACTTGATAGAATGTTAGGGAATTCCAAATGGCCACAAACTTTCCCTTTTACCATACTTACTCATCAAGCAATGGATAGGTTTGACCATAGGCCCCTCATTTGTTCTATCCATAATACTACGAGAATTGAGAGCTCTCCTTTCAGGCTTCAGAATATGTAGACTCTCCACCCTAATTTTCTCATGGAAATTAAAATTGTGTGGAACTCTATTGGTGATTAAAACCTTTGGGTGAAACTGTGGCAACTTCAAAAGAAAGTGGCTTCTCATTTAAAGAGGTGGAGCTGGACTAAATTTGGAAATGTACATGAAAATTTAACAACTGCTCAAGAAAAGGTTCTTAATATGGAAGTTGGTTTTTAGAGGGGTTTAAATTTTGAAAGTGATTTACACAAAGCTAATGAGGAACTCCTTTCTCAGATTAATTACACTGAAGCCTTTTTGAAACAAAAGGCTGCAATAACCAAATTCATTGAGGGTGACAAAAATTCCAAATTTTACCATGCATACATTAACTTCAAGATAAAATGTAATATGGTACTTGCAATTACTGACTCTGAAGGGAAAAGCTTATCTGATGCAGTCAAATACTTCTAGAACCTGTTTAATAATCACCCCCTTTTTAGGTCCCATATTGATGTTAATCTATTTTCTTACTGTCAAGAGCATGTGCATAGGTTAGAGATGACACATATCCCCTTGGAGATTGAAATTACGGCTGCTCTTGATTCTATTGATGGGCATAAAACAGCTGGGCCAGATGGTTTTATTGTTCACCAAAGGAAAATATGTTGAGATTTTCATATCTAGTTTATACTAATTTTGATGATATTGCACTTTAAAGAAAGTTATTTTTAATGTTTTGTTGCAGGTATGTTAAATTATGGTCATTGAAGCAAAACGATGCAAAAAAGAGCGAATTTGGAGCAAAAAGGACCAAAAAAAGAAGATTTGATCTTGGGCACCGACGGAGGGCTTGACCCTGCCGACGGTGGGTTTTCCCGAGTGTCCATAATTAAATATTCTAGAAGGCCACCAATGGCACCATCGAGGCCGCCGATGGCACCATCGATGCCGCCGATGGCGAGCACGTCGGTTATCTCAACAGATGCATTGAATGTGTATGATTTTGTAAGGGACGCTTGGGTAACTCTTGAAAACTCTTCAATAACTTTAAAAGAAACTTTTTGAGGCCAAAAAAGTGTGTGTCCATGGAAGTCTCCATTAATTCTTTATTGTTTGTGGTGCCCATTAGAGTGTAGAGAGTGGTTAGTATTGTGAGGAATTCTTCTAGAGATTATAAGAGTGGAAGGAAAGTGAGAGATTTCTTCATCCTTCNTAGAGAGTGGTTAGTATTGTGAGGAATTCTTCGAGAGATTATAAGAGTGGAAGGAAAGTGAGAGATTTCTTCATCCTTTCCCCTTCGAAGGAGAATTCTGTGTGTTGTAAAGATAGGAAGAGATTCAGAGGAAGTTCAAAGAGTTTGCTTGAAGAGGAGTTAGAGATAAGTTGTATTTACTTATTGAAGTTTTTATGACTTTATTTTTTTTTAAAGTTTTTTTGTATCTTCTCCATGAGTTCTGAGTCGTTTTCTCTGTCTTTCTCCTTGTCTTANCCCTTCGAAGGAGAATTCTGTGTGTTGTAAAGATAGGAAGAGATTCAGAGGAAGTTCAAAGAGTTTGCTTGAGGAGGAGTTAGAGATAAGGTGTATTTACTTATTGAAGTTTTTATGACTTTATTTTTTTTTTAAGTTTTTTTGTATCTTCTCCATGAGTTCTGAGTCGTTTTCTCTGTCTTTCTCCTTGTCTTGAAATTTTGTGAAATGCTGATTTGAATTGATTGTGCCATGAGAATGTTAAAGAAGTTATGCTGATCTTTTCATTTCAATCTTAATTTACTTTAAATCTGGCCAATTGATTTGTTAAAATATGTTAAGTTTTACAACTACAGTGAAGATTACATCTAAGATTTAGGGAGGTCAAAGTCCTTGAAAGTTAGGTGCAAAGAAATAGGGAAATAAAAATTATCAGGTGTAGAATTGGAGATTTTACAGTGAGAGGCTAAAATCCTCAATTTGGTCTTATCGTTTGGGTGCTGAAGTTTAAATGTTAGCCCTCAAGCGAGGGAAATGTGGGAGCTCCAAATTGAGAGTCGGTATCCTCCCAGACTAGCCGCAGATTTNAATGTTAGCCCTCAAGCGAGGGAAATGTGGGAGCTCCAAATTGAGAGTCGGTATCCTCCCAGACTAGCCGCAAATTTAGTAACNTAGGGAGGTCAAAGTCCTTGAAAGTTAGGTGCAAATAAATAGGGAAATAAAAATTATCAGGCGTAGAATTGGAGATTTTACAGTGAGAGGCTAAAATCCTCAATTTGGTCTTATCGTTTGGGTGCTGAAGTTTAAATGTTAGCCCTCAAGCGAGGGAAATGTGGGAGCTCCAAATTGAGAGTCGGTATCCTCCCAGACTAGCCGCA
>JXCR01117785.1:17627-52780 GCA_002079205.1 Phalaenopsis hybrid cultivar | reverse complement strand
CCTACAACCCCAACTAAACTGCTTACCCAAACTTTATATGGAACATTAATGTAGTAAACCAACATTGGGGGAGAACTCAAGCCAACCTTATAGAAAATTGGAACAACTAGGGCAGGGAACACATTTGCCAACCTCAAACGTGGGACTCGAAACCTCAATTTAATGAGGATGACATGTCGTTAGAAAAATTGGTAGTAAATTTGAGATATAAATCTAACATTTACACCCAAAGTTTTTTGACCTACCCAAGCTTCAATTGGAACAATTGACAACTAACAATTGGAGAGCATCGAAGTCGATCCTATAGGAAGTTTAAATAACCAGTATAATGACTACCCTAAAGAAATTGTGCATTTGGAGGAATTAGTGATAAATATGGGGAAATAGTTACAAAGCCAAGTTGATACCCTTAGAAACATAGAAAATCAAGTGAGGCAATTAGCTAACCTTTTAAGCAATGAATCCCAATGGATGTCAGGGGTAACAGAGGGCCACAATTTTGAATTTGGAGAGTTGATACTTGAAGAGCATGCCGAGTTAGATGAATTTTAGTTGAACAATGACCGAGAAAGAATGTGCTCTTCTTTTCAAGCCACACCTTTGCATCGTGAGGGAGATAGTTGAGCCTATAGTATCACCCGTAGGAGTGCTCAAAGCGGGAGAGTTGGAAGATAGCTCTAAATAAGAGAGTGACCCAACAGAACTAGATCCAGAACATGAAAAACCTAAGGAGAACCCAACCCAAAATTTAGGAGACCTTGAATTATTTTATAGGGATCTATTTCTTGCAACTTGAGAGGAAAACACTGATATGCAAATAGGGGAGTTAATTGAGAGGAATTTGGATTTAGAAAATACCTTTATGAATGATCATCTGAATAAACTCATTACATACCCTCTAGAAGACTTCTATAAAACTTAGAGGGAAAAGTTGCAAAAAAAAATTAATTTTTGAGGACTTAATAAAAACTTTCTTTTGTGATCATGCCTGACTAGGTTAGTTATATTAGTAAACTAGAGATATTTTTATAAAAATAATAGTTACACTTTTCCTGTGGGATCAAAGTGTGATACTCTTTAACCACATTACTACTTGACTCATGGATGTGTGTTATATGACCGACTTACCCCATGGTAAGTTTTGATGCATCAAGTTTTTGACACTGTTGTTGAGAAAAGACGTTAATAATTATTTCAATTTTTAGGAAAACTTTAGATTAAAAACTTAGGATCCAAATTTGGCACTTTTATTTTCTTATTTTTGTTTTGTTTATTTTTAATTATTGTGTTGCATTTATATTTCTATTGTGTTTCTTTACAAGTGCTAAAAAAATTAAAAAGCTGAAAAAATAAAAAAAAGGCAAAAAGCCAAAAATATTTTGTTATAAATTTAATTTTTGCTTCGTTTGCTTTCTTCTGTATACTGTGTGTTGCATTTGATGTGAGTTTGTTGACTGACTTGTGTGGGTCAGTTTGATTGTCTACTGCATAATTTCTTTTACAATCTTTTTTATGCATAGGGAAGCTGAGGCTGACCTCACCCCTTTCAACCCTAAAATTGGTCGTACTTTTAGACATCTTAGGAGATCACAATTTTTTCTGAAACATCTGTTGAGGTGATTGACCCTAACACCCCACCTTGAAACCACTTCGGGAGTATGTCAACTCATATGTTGAAGAAATCCACATGAGCATAAACTAACCACCTATAGAAGCCAACATCTTTGAGTTATGACCTGCATAATCTGCATGGTTCAAAACAACTAGTTTGGGAGACTTCCTCTAAAGACCCTAACCTTCACTTAGTAAATTTCCTTGAAATATGTGCCACATTCTGGTCCAATAGTGTCCCCAACGATGTCGTTAGATTGAAGCTTATTTTCTTTTCCCTGGTAGATAAAGCTAAGGTATGGCTAAATTCCCTGCCCTAGGATCAATCAAGAACTAGAATGGCTTAGCGCATAAGTTTTTAGCCAAATAATTACCTCCATCCAAAATGAAAAAATTGAGAAATGACATTACTCCATTTACTCAAATCGATGGAGAGTCAATTTATGAGGCTTGGAAGAGATTAATGACTTACTTAGGAGGTGTCCACATCATGCCCTACATGTTTGACCAATCAATCAAGCTTTCTACAACGAATTAGTAGGTTTCCTGAGATCCAAATAGACGTTGCTTGAGGAGGGTCTTTAATGTCTAAACCTTTTGATAAAGCCTACCAATTAATAGAGGAAATGTCCACCAATAATTTCCAATGGCCTGCTGAAAGAGTTACACTCCAAAAGGTAGTAAGCATCCATTAATCTGATGTGTTAGTTATTCTAGTGACCCAAGTAGCGGCTATCTCTAAGAAGTTGGATAATCTGAGTTTGAATCTCATGTAAGGACTTCCACTCGATGATGGAGCGGACTGGTGGTTGATTCCAGTATTCCAACCTTAAAATCTGTGAATGCCATATAAAACTATGGCCATAACCCATATTCCAAAACCTACAACTCAGGCTACAAGAACCACCAAATTTCTCTTAGAATAATAACAACAAACAATGTGGGAACAATTAGAATAACCATGTAGCTAGTTGTTAAAACCTGGGAAGCCCTCAAGCCAATCCTGTAGGTAATAGGAATAACCAAGGAGCAAATCCTCAAAAATAGTCATATCCACCAGTATTTCAAGCCACTGCTTAGCACATGCAAAAAAGATTATCGATTGAAGAGTTGATAATACAAATAGGGAACCAATTATAGAATCAAGCTATAGTCATTAAGAACATTGAACATCAATTAGGACAGCTGGTGAATGCTGCAAATAATAGAGCCCCGAGAACACTCCCATGTAACGCTGAAGTGAATCCCAAGGAAAAAGGAATTGAGCAAGTCCAAGCTATTAAATTGTGAAGTGGGAAATATTTAGAAGTAACCCTTAGGAAAGAGGACCAATTAGACCTAGAACCTGCCCTAAGAGGTGAACCAGAAACTCTGGAGAAGTAGGAAGAGAGATGTGTCTCACCCATTAGGAATGATCCTGAAGAGAGACTGTCCCCATCTTTCCCTAGAGACTGAAAAGGCAAAAAGAAGATCAACAATTTTCTAGGTTCATAGAAGTGTTCAAACAGTTGCCCATAAACATACCATTTGAGGAAGCACTATAGCAGATTCCTAGTTATGCCAAGTTCATGAAGGATATCGTGACTAGGAAAAGAAGATTCGGGAATTTTAAGACTGTACCATTAGCTGAGGAATGTAGTGTTATTTAGCAAAATAAATTACCGCAAAAGATGAAATACCCATGAAACTTTATCATTCCTTATGCAATAGGTGAAATTTTTTTGGGAAGAGCTATACATGACTTAGGAACCAGCAACAACTTGATGTCATTATCCATATTCAAAAGCCTTGGGTTAAGAAAAGTTCAGGAAACCAATTTAACCTTATTGTTAGCAGACTGATCTTTGGCTTACCCTATGTGAATCATTGAGGATGTGCTAGTGAAGGTAAACGAATTCATATCCCTTGTTGACTTTGTAGTAATGGATATGAAAGAAGATAAGAAAATACTATTAATAGTGGTATGTCCATTTCTAGCCACCAGAAGGGCAATGATTTACATTTAAGAAGGAAAATTGATCATGAGAGTGAGTGATCAAGAAGCCACCTTTGATATTCCAAAATCAATGAGATTTCCTAGTGATCTAAGTGAAGATCAGTATCATAGAATTGACATAGTGGATTGGGTAATGGCTAGACAATTTGTGGATAGTCTAGAAGAATACCTAATAGAGTTTATGTAAATAGAGGATGATATAAAGTGCATAGGGAAGAATCAACCCTACTAATTGAGGGGAACCCTGAACCTTATAGGGAAAAATTTGTGCCTTTGTACACTGCTACCAATGCCAAACCTCTTGTGTCATCCATAGAAGTAGCTTCGGAGCTGGAACTGAAAGCCTTGTCGCCACCTTAGATATGCCTACCTGGGGAAACCCTCAACCTTATGATCATTTCTACAGACCTGAGTGAGGAGCAAGAGGAGAAATTAATGAAGGTATTTAGGACATTTGGAAAGAATTTGGCTGGACCATAACAAATATAAAAGGCATAAGCCCCTCCCTTTATATGCATTGAATCTTGATGGAAGAGGGATATGGACCTAAGGCTAACCCAGAGGAGATTAAAACCTATAATTAAAGAGGTAGTGAAGAAAGAAATTCTAAAATGGTTTGATGTAGGCATTATCTAACCCATCTCAAATAGTGCCTGAGTAAGTGGCATACAATGTATACCCAAAAGGGGGGTGGGGGTGATAGTTATAGAAAATGAGAGGAATGAGTTGATATCCACCAGAACTGTTACTAGATGGATGATATGCATTGGCTATAAGAAGCTAAATTTGGCCACTAGGAAGAATCATTTTCCCATATCATTTCTAGATCAGATGTTGGATAGCCTGTTATGGCTCTTTTTCTACTACTTTTTGGGTGGTTATTCTGGTTACCACCAGATTCGCATCACCCCTGAGAACGAAGACAAGACCACTTTCACCAGCCCTTACGGGACCCTTGCATTTAAGAGGATGCTCTTTGGACTATGTAATAAACCAACCACTTTTCAATATTGCATGATGTCCATCTTTTCGTATCTGATTGAGATTGGGATTGAAATCTTTATGGATGACTTTTTTGTGCTTGGTAATTTCTTCAAGTCATGCTTAAAGCATCTTACAAATGTATTACAGAGATGCGAAGAAACCAATATGGTACTGAATTAAGAGAAATGTCAATTTATGTTAACTTAAGGAACCATTTCGGGGCATAAAAATTCTGAGAGGGGAATGCAAGTGGACCTAGCCAAAATTCAGGTGATCAAAAAACTTCCACTACGTACTTCAATAAATGAGATAAAGAGTTTTCTTGGACATGCATGATTTTATTAAAGATACATTAAATATTTTTTCAAGATCACCAAGCCCTTATGTCACTTGTTGGAAAAGGATGTGCCTTATCAGACATGTTGATTAATTCAAACTACTTATCATAATCTATCAAAAGAAGATAAATGTTATTTAAGGAAAATTAACTTTAATAAGTTAATAACAAGATTATGCCCTTAATAACTTTAGACCTCACTTAAAAGAACCAAAGATTCTTAAAAAAAATTATAATTGAAATGTTAAGTAGCAAATCAAGAATATATGTAGTCTTTTTTTATTGTGTTTTAACTAAATTAATGTGACATTAAGTCTTAAGTGGAAAAGATAACTAAGAGGTGGAGCATTAAAATATCAAGTGCCGAGTTTTACCTTGTAAGAAAGATTACCTTCCTTCACATTTAAAATTAGAAAAAAAGAAAAAAAAGTTGTCAACTAGATATGGTTATTCTCAGGCGAAAAGAAAAAGAAAAAAAAAAGAAAAAATGAATGAAAAAGAAAAAAAAGTAAAAAAATTCTGAGAAAAGCTTAAGGTTGGCACATCAAAAATTCAAAAAAACAAAAAAAAAGTAGAAGGAAGTCTAGTGAGGCTTAAGTGATAAAACTCTGTGTTGATTCTTTAATGAAAAACCCTTAAAAATGTTAACTTCAAGGAAAAGAATTAAGGAAAATATTATGTTAGCTAAAATTCATTAAAACTATATCAAAAAGCATTCAATGTGAGTGAAAAGACTTAAATTAACACTGATTTAAGAATCTATGGAGTTTTCTTAAGGATAGAATGAAGGGAATTAAGGAAATGTCAAGTTGTTAACCACTAAAGCTAATTGATTATATAATGACATTTAACACTTTTAATAGATTCTGATAAACATGTTGAATGATTAAGATCCTACAAGAATGCCAATTCAGTTCATAATATCCACCTTTTCTGAGCCATGTGATTACTTGAGGGCAAGCAAAAGAGTAAGTTTGGGAGTATTGACATGCATCAACTTTATATATTTTTACATGCATTTTTCCTTGCATTCTATATAGTATTTTTTTTCATTTATCACAGATTTAAGCTTGAGAGAAGTTTTCTATTGATGTGTGCAGGTTGCAGAGTTGAATACGAACAATTTGGAATAAGAAAATCAAGCAAAAAAGTGTCCTGAAGAAGCGTGACCACGTCGTAATGGGGCATGACCACGCCACCCTGACCAGGCATGACCATGCTGCCCTTGTAGTTCTATGGTGTGACTAAGTCAACAAGTAGGAAAAACAATTTAGGAAGGAAATTTGATGGCCCAAGCCATGATTCTTGCTATAAAATTGATTCCTATGGCTTATTGAAGGAAGATCTGCACTAGAGAGGGCTTGCAGGCTACTAAAGATGAATTTGTGGAGAGAATTTGAGTGAATGGGAAATCTTTTTTGCTTTGGAAGTTGTGAGAGCTTTGTATAAAGGGAGAGTTGATGTCATTAAGAAGAGAACAAGTTATTGTAAGTTTTCATATATTTGTTGCTTGCAATGGTTTTCTGCATAGTTTTTCACGCTATGGTTTTCCCTGTGATGCGTGGCTAAATTCTTTTTCATGTCTCTGTGATTAGGGTGCAGTGGATTTATTGGGATTTTTTCGTAATATTTTTTTGTTAATCGTTTTCTTCAATCTTTCATGGTTTTGTTGTTGCTTACCTCCAAACTTAATTTACTCCTAATCTAGTCAACTGAGATGTAAAATATTTCTTGAAACTATGATCTCTAACCGTTGCATAGCGAAATTCTGTTCTTTTAACCACAAAATTTTAATTGGATAGACATATTTCAGTGAAATTATGTAACCATTCCAAAGGATCGAAAAAAGTCACGTGAAATGACATGGGGATTGAAGAAGCCTCAACTTTATGGATTATAGGCTTATTTTGATCTAGATATAGGCATAAGGAGTACTATGTCCCCAATTGACAACAATCATGTAAGAAAATATGTAGGACAATCATGATTGCCACGATCCCCAAATTACATAGTTATGAGCCTAATAAATCTTGAAGGACTCAAAAAATCTTTCCATTATCTTTGTTTTTGTTATTCTCCCCTTGCTCTGTTTTGCTAGAACCTTGGGATTTTAAACCCTCTTTTGCAATCACACCAGGTGGGTTAGCTAAATTAGTAATCTAAAGATTTTTCTTTGGAAACAATTGTTACACTTTACATGTGTGATCAATATGTGAAACTCTTTTACCGTAATACTACTTGACACGGGCACTTACATTGTAGCGCTGAAAGTTTTGGTGCGTCAATAGTATATTTGATCAACAAAATGCACAAAAAACTAGCCTTCAGTGCTCGTGTATCATAAAGAAACTCATCTCCAAACTTGGACCTAACCAAGCTTTGAAGGTGGTTCCCTGCCCATTAGTGACAAAATTTATTATGGGTATCGAGCAAATCACCCCAGAAGCTAATTTTGGCGGTTATCCCCATGAATGCAATGATAATAGCAACTTAATATGCCTAGCACAATGAGTGGTCCGTTCAAAACAATAATATGACCAAGCGACTAAGACTTAGGAAGTGTAAGATGCGAACCAAGGGACAATGTCCCAAAAACCGACAATAACACAACACATTCTATCGATAAAAATTTCTCAAAATGACTGACAACAGTGCAAGGCATCCGATTGGCATTTAATAAGAAGACCAACCCTCAACTCCGAAGCATTAATAAAACCCATTTTCTCTTAACAAGAAGCTAATCAAGTTCTAGAGGCGGTTCCTTACTCGTTAACTAAAAGATCCTAGATAAGTGACACAAAAAGTCCCCCAACAATAAGTGATGAAACTTACCTCTGTGAAGGCAGCAAAAAGATCTGCTTAATAAGTCTCACAAAAGTTGTAGCTCATTCATGGCAATGACCTAATCGAGCGAATGAGATGAATGAAGTGTAAGACTTAAGTCAAGTGGAAGACACACTAGAGCTGACTAAAGGCCTCCTAAGAAAACTTTTTGATCGATCAATAAGCATTCATCACAAATAGTTATGACAAAACAAAGAAAAATGCATTAAGTTAAAAATTGCAAGGCAAAGGTAATGTCTAACCCATAAAACTCATCTTTCATTTCTTTTGGCAAAAGATTGCATAAATTTTCTTTACAAAAACCTTCGCTCGTGATTTATATTTGAGTAAAAGACATAAAAAGATTTTTCTAAGAGCAGATGGGTTAGAACTAAATTAAACATTGGAGGGGGCCCCGTTGTCCGTGAAACTTTCTTCTTCCTCTTCGGTCGATTGCTCGTTGTTATCTTCCTCTTCAACCGACTTCTCACCATTATCCTCTTGTACTGCTATCGAAGGCAGTGGAAGAGCAATAAGAAACTTTGAGAACTCGTCCAGGTTGGACTCCTTGGAGTTCACCAATCCTACCTAAACAAACCGATCAATCACCGACTTTGTTTTGAACCAAAGATGTGTTGCTTGGCCGAGCATGAACTCTTTCTCATTCTTACTAGTTCTCATTTAATCCTTCAAAGATCTATTTTCCTAGAAGGCCAACTAGTTTCTCCTCTCTTAGAAAGTGACAGGAAGGTTTTGGTGGTCAGACAAGGAGTTGCTAGATCTGTTTCTCACTCATCCTTGAACAACTCTGAGTCCTCATAAGACAGGAAGGTTTTGGTGGTCAGACAAGGAGTTGCTAGATCTGTTTCTCACTCATCCTTGAACAACTCTGAGTCCTCATAATCACTCACTAGGACGCTTGAGGTTTGATCATCCTCTCAAAGCTGTGATTTTAATGAACCTACATACAACAAAGAAGTCTTCGCATTTTGTTCACTTAATGTCAGCTCGCCTATTAAGACTCACTAAATCACTATTTAGATCTCATAGATAGAGTAAATAAAATCCACACCCTCGATACTTTCACCGATCCGGGCAAAGGATGTACCTCGGCTCGTTAGCGGCACAATGTCTTGGGGGCTTCGTACAAGGGGGCTGCCTTCTTCTTTGGCTGCTTCCAGGCAACCATGGCCACCTCACCCGCCTCATGTCGAGCCTCATTAGTGTCCGACTCTGACCATAGCTCAGCGCTCATGCCATCAAATAAATTTCTGATTGGAGCCCATACACACCCTGCAGACGGGCTCCGTATGTAAAAATCGCTCTTGTTTAAAACCTGGCTGACGAACATTGCATGAGTAAATTGAAGCATTGATAGTCTCCTTTCATATATCTCTTTTTCCTCATGTCGGGTCCAATAAGGAATGGACTTCTTCTTGTACACGTCTTTGGTCGGAACTATCTTGATTTCCTAGATGACGAAAGAAGACCCAAGGAAGAATTAGAGTTTATAACCTTATTCTTATTCACAAGTCCCAGGAGTTGGAACTTCTTGGTCGAACATAATTGGACGTAGTCATGAAGGGTAAACTTTGAATGAAAAAGAATATGCAAAGAACTACAACAATCACAAAATCCTAGCTTGCCCGTAATAAATGATGAAGGTCATAATTGTCGTTATAGAGTTTGGCTTGATCTAAGCTAGGATGACTTCATAGTGGTTGAATATAGATCTCAGCCCATGGCAGAGGGGGAGACGACGCCCTCATCGAAATTGGTCTCCATAGAAGAGGATATCTTCCCCAAATAAATCAGTCTCTTACTCATGGCTCTCAACAGTCCGAAGTTGAATTATATTCCCAAAGACGTTCTCTTAGAGCAAATCCAGATTTCATGGTGACATGATTGATCTAGCAGGTGCTAGGATCGAGCCAAAGACATGGGGCACATACTTTGGGGCCATACAAATGAAAGAAGAAGAAGAGAGAAGCCCTGAGAGAAAGAGGCGAGCAAGGAGTCAGAAAACATAGTGCGGGACTCCAGCCCCTCACCCTTTATATAAAGGGCCCATGGAAGAGGAATTGTCAACCCTCGATTCTGGAAAAGTACATCAACGCAATTTTTTATAGAATATAATTATAAAAATTAAATTTCATTTGAATAAACATAATTTTAGAGTTTTATTCTAAAAAGAAATTACAATCAGTTCTTTTGCAGCTTCGGTCGAGATAAGTCATAGTTGAAGCAAATTTTTTTACATCACTTTAGCCCCAAACTTAAACCTATTTGCATCGCTAGCTTTGCCTGGACTTGGAACATTGAGTAGGTTTCCTAAACGCCTACCAATGTCGATCGAATGCCTTCCAGCTCCATCCGAAGGGCCGCGACCGTAGCTCCTTTATTTCTTCACCCCTCAGCATCCCGATGATTCAGGCATAAGCGTCTTCCATGTCCTTCAGTTGTTAGGCAAGAAGAGACCCAGGGGAAGTCCTCCCCCCATCAGTCCCCTCTCTCTGGGAAAATTTTTCTGACCGTACTCAAAACGAGCTTTATCTGCGGACTCCCAGTAATATATAACCATGTGTGCTATATCGGGCCCACCTAAAAAGTATTAAAGTGGAACCGCAGACTCTGCAATAACCTAGAAAAAACGTAGAAATAACCCCGAACTAACTTCTGCGGTGAGTTTCTCTTTAATAGCCCAAAAATAACACCGTAAAGGTTATTTCTGGGTTATTTCGGGGTTATTGAATTGGAATATATGGTTTCTCTTCAATAACCCATAAATAACCTTCGCGGTGTTATTTGGGGGACATTAAAGTGGAACAACGGAGGTTATTTCTGGGTTATTGAAGTAGAATATATGATTTCTTCTTCAATAGCCCAGAAATAACTCATAAATAACCCAAAAATAACCTTTGTGGTTCCACTTTAATAACCTCTGCGATGTAGCACAGGTGGCGACATATTATTAGAGTCCGCACGTAGAGTTATGTTCGGAGTCAGGATAGAAAATTTTTCGCTATCTTTGAGTCACAGGGAGGCTAGTCGGGTGGTCACAACGTTCTCCTACAGAGTCGCCCAAATCTATCCCAGATTTTCTTCCTGAATATCATCTCTTAGTGGCGAGTTGATGGTGTGGATCATTGCTTCTGTATCGAAAACAAACATTAGAAAAAAAAAAAGAAAAATGAACTTTACTAAACCATGAAGATCGATTCTCCTCTACCCACGAGTCAATCCATCTCAGTCCATTGAAATGATAAACTCCTCTCCCCAATTAGTAGCGGAGCAACTGCAGTTATCACTCCCTCAGCCAGTGGTAGCACATCAGCAGTTTCTTGCCCTCCATGCACGAGGGCTCCAACAACATTCTTGGTAGGAGGATCATCTTGTTGGATGTGGGTCACTAGTGGAGGTTGGGTCGACATGCCTAGAGCCTTACCACCCACCCTACTCTTGTTCTTTGCCTGGCTCTTCACCTTCTGGAGCCCTTCAAGAGAGTTAGGCTCAGCTACCTTCTGCTTCTTCTAAGCCAACTTATTTTTCTAGATCTCACCCCTGGTTTCTTTCCAGGCTCGGGTGCATCCTTTCCCTTAAGCGCCTTCTTCCCCACATGCCTGTTTTCTCGCTTTGGCCTCTTCTTTGCATCAAAAGGGGATTGAAGCTCAGGCAACTTGAAAGCCCTTTTCATCATTTCAGTGTTGGGAATATCATCCGGAGGTTTCTGAGCACTCACCATGAAGTAGTTGTAGGAACCGACACACAAACACAAAAGCAAAGATGATTAGCAAAGGCGTCAATCACGCTTTATTTATCGGGACTTCAAGGACAAAAATCTAAGGGGTGCAATTATTAAAAAAAACTCTGAATAAAGAGAAAATGAATATGTGTTTGAATTTAATTCTTTCAATCTTATCACAACTATATGCACGGACTAACTTTGCTCTAGTTACCCGTGCGGCTTTAATGCTCTCCTTTAGCACTAAATCAACATAATCCCCACAATGCTTGGACTTATGAGCACCAAGCACTCTAAAGAAGAAGAGTAGAGAGAAAGAAACACTTCACGATTGAATACTTGGAAGCTTTGATTGAATGCTTAGGTGATTACAAATGAGGGGAGGGGCTCCTATTTATAGCCCCCTCTAAGTCCAATGCAACATTTTAGAATATATTAGATTATTCTAGTTTCTAGAGAGTTCTACACTTCTCTCTTATATACATACATAAGCCTAGAACTTTCTAGGTTACTCTTGAGTTTTCCGGAGAGTTTTTCCCTTCTAGCATTCTCCGTAATATGGTGGAATCTTTTAGAGTCCCTTGGATGCCTCTTTATTTAATGGCACTCCAAAACTTTTCATCCCATGAGGGTCTTGCCACTTTCTAGAATATGGCGGAGCGTGACACTCTCTCCCACTTAAACCTACAATGCCCTCATTGCGGCTTCCCCTGAACCTTCGAAACTGCCTTCTCGGTTTGCCCCCAGACTTGGTAAACTTTGGTTTCTCCTTGGTGTTATTGGAGAGTGGTGTCATGCAGCACATCTTCCTGGCTAACAACTTATGCCTTGCCTCCAACCTTGTTGAACCATCTTTCTCCTTTCTTGGCGGTGGTTTGTTAGGAACCTCCACCACTTTCCTTCACACCCCAACTCCTTGGGTCTTTTTCTTCTTCATTGGTATCATGAAGGATAGCCAAGTTGTCCCCCTTGCCTGGTGCAATGTTATCCCTGAGCTGGATTATCGATAGAGTTTCAGATCCTTCCTTGCTTAACCTTATTATCGGTACTGAGCAAGCTTGACTCCCTTTCGTAATGCACAGGCTATTGGCGAATGACATTGGAAATGCTCTTGCTTGCTCCAAGAAGTTCATTCCTAGGACAACTTTGTAATCATCCAAAGAAATGACAGAGAAGTCCAGAGTACCTGACCATGCCTCAATGCTGATCTTGGCTCCTTTAGCCACTCCGTCGATTGACATCTATGTTGATTTGTGGACTTTAATGGAGTCCCCTCCTTTATTCGTCTGCAACCCTAACCTCTTTTCTTCCTCATTGAAGATAAAGTTGTAGGAAGCACCCGTATCCACCATTGCCCTGGTGGTCTTCCCTTCGATTGTCATCTCTACAAAGAGTAACCCCTTCGCTTGGGGTTTAGTCGGAGCTTACATCCCGTTCAACAGTTGAAGAGATCCCACATGTGTCTCCATGCCATTTCCCAATCACTTTCTTCTTCCTCCTTATGGCTTGCAAGGAGAGAGTTGAGGGCCTTCTGATGAGGGCAATCCCTTGCCCAATGAGGTCCTTCACAGAGGAAGCAACGGTTTTGCTATGGCTTGTTGTTAGTCTCACAATGTTTCTCCTCCTTGTGTTTGCCCTTGTCACCCCCACCTTTGACAAAACAAATCTTCTTATCTTCGGACTTTCTAGACTCCTTTGAATAATTAGTCAAGCTTTCAGCAGTCGCGATGGCAGTGGCAAGATCTTGCACCCCTCGCCTCCTAAGCTCAGTCTTTGCCCAATGTTGGAGTCCATCCATGAAGTTGAAGAGAGCATCATTGTCTGACATATCAGGGATTTCAAGAACCAAGCTTGTAAACTCCTTAATGTAGTCTCAAATCAAACCCTCATGTTTAAGCCTTCGCAGCTGAGCTCAAGCCTCATCCTCAACAATCTTGGGTTAGAATTGCCTCTTTAGCTCTCTCTTGAAGTCATTGAAAGTGGACATGGAGCAAAAATTTTTCTGTACATTTCTTTTTCTTCTTCTCCACCAAACCATAGTGATGTCCGAGAGATAAAGAGAGGCAAACTGTATTTTTGCATCTTCATCGACCATCCCTATCGCTCTAAAGTATTGCTCTAGTCCCCAAAGAAAGTTGACTACTTCCTTCGCATTGTGAACCCATCCAAAACTCATAGGTTTTGGAACTTCAATCCTCTTAGCTTCGAAAGTGGGATGACTTGTGGATGCCACTAGTGCCCTCTTGCACAGCGAAATGTCTCCACGTATCTTCTCTAAGTTAGCACGCACATCGCTCATCTCTTCCTCGTAGGCTCTTCACACCTCTTGGAGCTTCCCCAACAAATCCTCCTGCAACTTAGTCATATGGCCCATTAAGGTCTCCTCAAGTTGGAGCATCATACCTCTGATCGTTGAATAGATAGTGACGTCCTCCTCCTCGAGTCCATCAATCTTTGGCCAGGATCCTCTACTTGACCCTCCATGCCATTCATTGCCTCCTCCATCCGAGAAAGACACAAATCAAAGCCATGCATGATCTCCTTGGAATTCCCATGTGGTTTGGGTGCTACAAGATGTCTTTGCTTCTGGCGACCTCGCCCCTGAGATAACTTCACATTAATGGCTTCCGACTCCATCACGTGTTCTTTGATGCTTTTTGTCATTCCTTCGAACCAAGGCTCTGATACCAACTGTCACGGACTAACTTTGCTCTAATCTCTCGTGCGGCTTTAGCGCTCTCCTTTAGCACTAAATCAACCTAATACTCATAATGCTTGGACTTATGAGCACCAAGCACTCTAAAGAAGAAGAGTAGAGAGAAATGAATACTTCACACCTGAATACTTGGAAGCTTTGATTGAATGCTTAGGTGATTACAAATGAGGGGAGCAGCTCCTATTTATAGCCCCTTCCAAGCCCAATGTAACATTCTAGAATACATTTGATTATTCTAGCTTCTAGAGAGTTTATACTTCTCTCTTATGTACATACATAACCCTAGAACTTTCTAGGTTACTCTTGAGTTTTCCTTGGAGCCTTTCCCTTCTAGCATTCTCCAAAACATGGTGGAATATTCTAGAGTCCTTCGGATGCCTCTCTATTTTCTGGCACTCTCTAGAACTTTCCATCCAATGAGGTTCTTGTCCCTTTCTAGAATATGGTGAAGCGTGACATATCGCTTTAAAGAAGTAAGAGAATCAGAGAACTAAAATATGTACATCAGATAAGCGTTATCACAAATCTCAGTGAAACCTGATGAACAAAAGGTGCCAAGGAGCACAGTGCAATAGGACCAACGAGTTGAAGACCAATGGCCCGTGGGCAGAAGACCTAAGGTCCCACAGAGGAAGAATAAGGTTCCAACATCAGAACACCAAGTGTTCCCTAGTGAAATACCAGAAGAGTTATCTAATCAAGTGAAACCCCTATTTTTAGCCTGATTTGAAAGCCGATCGAGCGAAGGCTGACCGAATGACTTATCATGATTCGATGACGTGAATCACATCACACCGCCAAACACATTGCATTGTTTAATCCATATCGTCGTCCACTCGTCCAATTAACCCGATGTAATTTTTCTCTTCTCATGCATGTTGTTTCTTTTTTCCCTATTTTTTAGGTGGTAAACACTCATATAATTCCCAAAAGTACGAGTAAATTTATTTCGAAGTGTAAGTTTAATTCAAAAGTACAGCTTTATACATCAATCAAGCAAAACCGAATCCAAAATTAACATTAGGAGGCACTCTATAAATCCGTAGAACAAAAAATAATTTCTGGTAAAGAGAAACCCATAAAGCAAGCTATATTTGAAACATGATAACATATACAATGAGAACAACAAATTAAACATCATATCATGTACATTAATTAATCAAACTTTTAAGATTGGGCACACAACCCGGTACAAGCTTATTTCTCAATATAATCAGTCCATTCATGCATTGATTACCTCTTCAACACAATGATATTCAGCACAATGTAGTTCCAAGAAGGCAAAGAACCAAAAAAAAGAAAATTGCTCATGCCTAATAAATTAATAAACCTCTCTATCATGAGAAGCGGAATAATCTATGTTGGGTCCAATTGGTATAATTCCATAGGGATTGAGAGGAAGCATTCCATAGTAGCCCTTCCTTATGTGTTCCATGTTAACGGTGCTGCTGATGCCAGGGATTTGATAAATATCTTTGGTGTAATTGAAGAGTTTCGGATATTCACGGATGAGTTTCTTGTTGCATTTGAAATGAACAGCATACACCTGTTTAAGAAATAAATTAATTAGTAATCAAATCATTAGCAAAATGAAGGAACTAGAAGAACATAAATCACTACAGCTTATTTTTTTGCCCCATTTCTTGTAAACAAAGGCAAAATTTGTTTGGAGCAACACATTCAGCTTGAGTTTCTTGACAAATATTCTAAACTGCATGGCAAAAATACTNATTTTTTTGCCCCATTTCTTGTAAACAAAGGCAAAATTTGTTTGGAGCAACACATTCAGCTTGAGTTTCTTGGCAAATATTCTAAACTGTNTTATTTTTCTGCCCCATTTCTTGTAAACAAAGGCAAAATTTGTTTGGAGCAACACATTCAGCTTGAGTTTCTAGACAAATATTCTAAAATGCATGGAAAAAATACATTCCAAAAATGTTTTGAGGCCAGAGACCAGTATACAATAAGCAGCATTGATCTTTAATTAAAAAGAAAATGGAAAAAGCCTGAAGTACTAAGCGAAAGCACATACTAATTTAACTATCAAATCCTTGCATTTACATTATTGTGGAAACTAGAGGATCAAAGACGTACCAGGTTTTTCGTAGATGGTCAATAATTGCGATGAAAACTTGCTTATTTTGAATGGATCNACTATCAAATCCTTGCAATTACATTATTGTGGAAACTAGAGGATCAAAGACCTACCAGGTTTTTCGTAGATGGTCAATAATTGCAGATGAAGACTTGCTTATTTTGAATGGATTNACTATCAAATCCTTGCATTTACATTATTGTGGAAACTAGAGGATCAAAGACCTACCAGGTTTTTCGTAGATGTTCAATAATTGCAGATGAAGACTTGCTTATTTTGAATGGATTAGAGAGGTGGGGAAATGACGCTATCAGTATGAAGACTTGCTTACTGCATATGCAAACAGCTATGTGAGTGCTACGTGCGCGCGTGTTTAATATGAAATTTGGGGGTCTAAAAGAGTTTGCCAAGCACTGAGTGGCTTGATGATGCTTGGAAGTGTTATTGCTAGCCATATTGGTTAAGCTTCTGAAGAAGACAATGAAACTGCTTCGTGAACTGGGAAGGGGAANAGCCATATTGGTTAAGCTTCTGAAGAAGACAATGAAACTGCTTCGTGAACTGGGAAGGGGAACCAGGGATCCAAGTTTTAATAGAAATAGGAATCCAAGGAGGTCAAAGTGAGAACTTGAGTCTCAGAAAGACATAGGAGGATCAGACAGCTAGGGCTTATTGCAAATAAGCTCAACATCTCAAGTAAAAGGTCATTTTAAGACGATACAAAATGTTGCAGATTGGAAAGGATCATTGTGTTGGCCGAGCAGTCTAACTCCGACATTGTTTCCTGAAGCCGCTTCNGGAAGGGGAACCAGGGATCCTAGTTTTAATAGAAATAGGAATCCAAGGAGGTCAAAGTGAGAACTTGAGTCTAAGAAAGACACAGGAGGATCAGACAGCTAGGGCTTATTGCAAATAAGCTCAACATCTCAAGTGAAAGGCNGGAAGGGGAACCAGGGATCCTAGTTTTAATAGAAATAGGAATCCAAGGAGGTCAAAGTGAGAACTTGAGTCTCAGAAAGACACGGGAGGATCAGACAGCTAGGGCTTAATGCAAATAAGCTCAACATCTCAAGTGAAAGGTNTAGTTTGAATGTTTTTTATAACTATCATCCCTCACAATTCAAACGCATAGACTAGTTTGACATGATGATTAAGTATACGAGAAATGCTATTCTTAAAGTAACCTGGGCCAAAAATATGTAAATATAGTTTAGCATAATGTAAAGAACACTCAGTACTATTCAGCGAAGAACAAAGATACATAAGGTTGATCAACTCTGAATAGTTTGTCTAAGGCTAATAATGATGATAAGACAAATAAATTTAAAATATTAATGTATTTTATGAATGGAATACAAATAATTATAGTATAATAGCTTTCACAAAACATTCTCAAAGAAAAAGTCTTCTTATTAAATTATTAATAAAATTCTTGACTAAAAAATCATCCTCCATATGTTCTAAATCCAACGAGGTATAAATGGAAACCTCTAACTACCACTTTAATTTCATAAAAATCATATAATAAGACAAATTTAACCATAACATGACTAATTTGTCAATATATACTCATGTTGATATAAAAGATGTGTAAGGGTTGATTTGAAAGCCAAACTAATACATCTACTCGCAGGTCTTTATATACCATATAAGGAGAGCGTAAGAGAATGAAATTAAAATTTAGAGATTGTATAAGCCAAGAAGTGTCAAATTGGGTTCATGGATTTGAATCAGGTTTGATCCAAAATTCAACAGATCCCGACCCAAATATTTGATGAATTAGAAAGTCTAACAAAGCATGACCCATCTTCAACCCGATTGACCCAAAATGCAACCCATATAAAATATTTAATATATGCATAATAATTAAAGACAAATTTGGGTTAATTTTGAGTTATGTTAAGGTCAAATTCGGGTTGGTGGGTCATATTCGAGTCAATTTCGGGTTGACGGGTCATATTCGAGTCAATTTCGGAATGGCGGCTTAATTTCAAGTCAATTTTGAGTTAGCGGNGCTGTGAATCTAGTAAACTAAATGAGGCAGCATCAAGCTAGCACAAAAAGTAATTTAGAGTTTGTTTTTTTTTAATGGCATAACCCTAGTATACAGAAATTTCACCAAAGCCAAGTTATCCAAATCTTGTGATGATCTTGTACTGGTTTCAGGAAGTCATCATCAACCAAACAAAGTCTTTAAAAAAAATTATCAGAGAAATCGCCTTTTTACACAATAAGGGAGCTTGCCATTTATGATTTGAACTCGTTAAAGTAACATTCTATATGCAAATGTATCCTTCAATTGAAATCATCAAAGGCTAGTCGCCCCATGATGACAAACTTCCAAATGAACTCACTATGTATACAAAGCTACTCATCAATTCAAAGTGAAGCCATCGATGACTTCATCAGAACTTTCCATATCAAAGATCCCATTCTCTTATCGGAGCTCATTATGAGTTATCTATATAATAAGATGGCTTCAAGCTAGCTAGATTTACTCATTTTATAATAAACATTTGGTTAAGTCTTATAGTGTAATCTCACTTGTATTACTTAAATGTAACATTTCTCATAGCATTATATTTCAACTTTCGCCTGAGCCTAACACATTCTGACACATTCATTATGTCACATCAATATTGTACTTTCTAACAATCACCAGCATCACCATCAAAAACAATATCAATACCATGATTGTCGCCCTAAAACAAAATTTATAACAAAAGGTCACCGCCACCTTGATAATACCCAATAATCATTCATTTGGGAGTTTCTTTGACAAAAGTTGTGAGAGCCGTTCGTGATATAATGTTTCTGGTGACCAACGCCACTGAGTAACGTTCCTCACACCTCAAAAAATTGACTCCTCTAAAAATACCATAACTATGACAAAAGTATTGATGGCACCTTTAAAATCCTGTTGAATAATTAATTAAGATTTAAAAGCTAAATAAATTAATCTTTCTAAGACTAGGAGACAAGCTGACAAGGCGCTATAGAAGAGCACAAAAATGAATCAGTTCTAAATCAGTCACTTCATATCACTGGAATGGTACAAGGAGTGCTCAATTGAGTATGAGCTGAAGGCTTGGGTCAATCTAGCTTAAAATTACACTGATTTTATGAGTGTTCAACTCAGTAACATCTAGTGATGCGGTTGTACAATGGAATGTAGTTTTAGTAGTAGAACTAGTGGTGTGGTTGTAAAACTGGGTTATCAAGTCATTGAAAAGAGTGAACGTTTTAGATATCTCGGATCTATTGTTCAAAGTGATGGTGATATAGATGGGGATGTTATTAGTAGAATTCAAGTTGGATGGTTAAAGAAAAATTTTATAAGATGGTGGAGAGACCTGCAATGTTTTATGGTGCAAAATGTTGGCCTATAAAAGAGAAACATAAAACTAAGTTAAGTGTTTTTGAGATGAAAATGCTTTGTGGACGGGTGGCTTTACACTTGGAAGCAAAATGCAAAACGAATATATCCATGGCAGGGCAGACAAGATTAGAGAAGAGTCTTAGATATGATTTGGTCACATTAAACGTCGACCATCTAATAATAAATGTAGAGGTTGACCTAAAAAGACCTAGGCATGTTGTATAAAAAATGATCTTAATCTATTATAATTAAATAAAAATATGACACTCAATAAGAAACAATGGAGAAAAATGATTTATGTGGCCGACCCCACTTAGTGGGCTAAAGACTTCATTGTTGTTGCTCTTGTAACTCAATAACATCTAGGTCTGCAATATTTGAGTAGATTCCAAGAATTCTCTCATGTTGATAGAAATGTCTTAGATAAGCACTAAGATTTTTCCTTTAAAATTTTAGAGTATATTAAGAAATCTCAAATGATAGAATTGGTGTATCAATAGCATAACCAATTATGAATTGAATCATACACTAATGATGATTATTCTAGAAAAAATCAGAGGTCTGCTTCTGAAGTTTGTGGGAGGAATATTGTTTTGTGGAGAAAATAGAAGAATTTATTGTTGTTGGATGTGATATTGAAGCTAATATGAAGCAATGGCATTTCCTCATATGAAATAATGCCGATAGATATCTTATTCAAGAATTTGATGTTCTAATTATTCAACAGATCTTTCTTAATTGTGATAAACAAATAGTAATCCATATTACAAGGAGTTAGTTTTTTTTAAAGAATAAATATATTAAAGTAGATAATCTTTTTAATGGAGATGACTTTCCATTAAAGAGGATTAACGCTCTCATGTCTCTAGAAAAGAATGATCAACAAATATCTTGAGAAATGCTCAAGCCATTTCAACTCTGCAATAGTTATAGTAAGTTAGATCTCATAATATACATAAATACACACACACACATATATATGTATGCTCCAACAAGAAAAGTGTTATCACACAAGATTGAGAGATCAATAAAGGGGATATTTTGTTCTTAATTGAGAATATACGCAATATTATTTTTTTCTCAATCTAATGTTTGCATTTGGCAACATGTATGCAACAATTATAAATAAAATCTATTGAAGTTCTTTTCCATCAATAATTTCAACACGAACGCATTATGCATGTCATAAATTTAAGTTTGAATAAGGCTTATGATGTACTTAGGATTTTGAAATAATTAATTCAATCAAAACATAATTATCACATCATGAATATCAATAATTTAGAATACTACTATATTTAAACAGATGGGGTTATTTGGCGCCACTTTTGATTTTCATCTTATTTTTATTTTTTTTCTTTTGTCTTTAATTAACTTTTCTTTAATATTTTTATTAAGAACAGATCACCTTATTCNGAACGCATTATGCATGTCATAAATTTAAGTTTGAATAAGGCTTACGATGTACTTAGGATTTTGAAATAATTAATTCAATCAAAACATAACTACACAGCATGAATATCAATAATTTAGAATACTACTATATTTAAACAGATGGGATTATTTGACGTCACTTTTGTTTTTTATCTTATTTTTATTTTTTTCCTTTTGTATTTAATTAACTTTTGTTTAATATTTTTATTAAGAACAGATCACCTTATTCGTACAAAGTACAAACATTGAAAATAATTTTTACGTGTTTTGAGTATTTTTAAAAACGATAAAACATGTTTTAACATACAAACATGTTTATAACTAAAAATAAAAAGCAAAAAACAAAAGTGATCCCCAATGGCATCTTAATAATTATATCATATATATCATTTATGTTATCTAATGGCTCTATATATATATATATTCTTTAGATTTTAGTTATAATTATATTTATTTTTATTTAGTTTATCAATGTTTGATAACTTTTCAACTCAAATAGAGCCTTATGATAGTTTGAATGTTTTTTATAACTATCATCCCTCACAATTCAAACGCATAGACTAGTTTGACATGATGATTAAATACACGAGAAATGCTATTCTTAAAGTAACCTGGGCCAAAAATATGTAAATATACTTTAGCATAATATAAAGAACACTCAATACTATTCAGCGAAGAACAAAGATACATAAGGTTGATCAACTCTGAATAGTTTTTCTAAGGCTAATAATGATGATAAGACAAATAAATTTAAAATATTAATGTATTTTAGGAATGGAATACAAATAATTATACTATAATAGCTTTCACAAAACATTATCAAAGAAAAAGTCTTCTTATTTAATTATTAATAAAAGTCTTGACTTAAAAATTATCCTCCCTATGTTCTAAATCCAATGAGGTATAAATGGAAACCTCTAACTACCACTTTAATTTTATAAAAATCATATAATAAGACAAATTTAACCATAACATGACTAATTTGTTAACATATACTCATGTCGATATAAAAGAGATGTAAGGGTTGATTGGAAAGCCAAACTAATACATCTACTCGCAGGTTTTTATATACTACATAAGGAGAGCGTAGGAGAATGAAATTAAAATTTAGAGATTGAATAAGCCAAGAAGTGTCAAATTGGGTTCGTGGATTTGAATCAGGTTTGAACCAAAATTGAACAGATCCCGACCCAAATATTTGATGAGTTGGAAAGTCTAACAAAGCATGACCCATCTTCAACCCGATTGACCCAAAATGCAACCCATATAAAATATTTAATATATGCATAATAGTTATTAAATACAAATTTGGGTTAATTTTGAGTTATGTTAACGTCAAATTCGGGTTGGTGGGTCATATTCGAGTCAATTTCGGGTTGGCGGGTCATATTTGAGTCAATTTCAGAATGGCGGCTTAATTTCAAGTCAATTTTGAGTCAGCGGGTCAATTTTTGAGCCAATTTTCGGATTGGTAGGACAACCTAAACCCGGTCTAAGAAATTAAACATGATGGGATTTTAGACCCGAACCTGGCCTGAAAATTAATCGGGCCAATCCGAATCCAAATTTTTCGAGTTGNGGGTCAATTTTTGAGCCAATTTTCGGATTGGTAGGACAACCTAAACCCGGTCTAAGAAATTAAACATGATGGTATTTTAAACCCGAACCTGGCCTGAAAATTAATCGGACCAATCCGAATCCGAATTTTTCGAGTCAAGCTAGCCTGTTGGGTCAATTTTTGACACCCCTATATGAGCCAATATACATATTATAAAATTAAACAAAATTCTAGTATAGATTAATAGAAATAAATTTGGACATAATCATGAGTGCCAAATTTGCTTGAACAACAAATATGGTTAGATATTCAAGTGAAAATTGTCATGGTACAAAAAATTGATAATCCTTCCACGATATGTATGACTGCATTTTGCGGTATTATAAAGTAAGAAACGTTTGGATAGCCTTATTATTCAGTTTTTAACTATTCATTGCTTTAACACAATACAAAAAAAAATAAAAAATCTGCACAAGTAATTTAGGTAAAATTTGTTCAATCAAGCGGTTTCAAGGAACAATAGGATGGAATAAAGATAGATAAGAAACAATGAACGCAGAATAGTACTCCTGAGAGTAAACTTTTAACTGTTAAGACGTGTATCCCAACCTTTCCAATGCATGTGCGACTTTATAATCTTTAAAAATGATCTCTACCACTCCCCTTCCCTCAACCAAACCATGGATGAAAAAAATATATATTTGTATGTGCTGAAGAAAGAAAGGCAAGAATTTTGAAGGGCGCATGTGTATAAAAAAAAATTTGATTTATCAATAACAAATGTATAATAAAATAGTTAGGGATATATGCAATGGGACAATGACCAGCATTACAAGTGATTGTAGATGAATCAAATAATTTCCATCGAGAGGTTACCACATAGATCATCATCAAATCGGACAAGCTTTTGCATGGTTATAGTTATAAATATGCTAATAAAAGATATTTATTGGGAAGTAACTCATTGTATTCAATATGCATTGAAATCCCAATGAGACAATCTCTCAAAAAGTCGAAAAAATTAAGCAATGGAAAAAGTTTATAAGAGAAAAGGAGCTTAAGGTAATAGAATAAAGACCAAGTATGTAATATTTATTTTAATGAATCTAAAGAAATCATCAATCAATATGTTACAAAAATAATGTAATAAATAAGCATAATAGATTTATCTAATTTAATATTATTAGGAAGTTTAGTACATATGTCATAAATAATATTAAGACTTTAAGTAAAAAATTTTAAGAAACTATGTAAATTGATCCGTGCACGTGGAACAAAAAATTTGCTAATAGATAAGTTGACTGTGGCATAAATGAGAATGATACTATAAATTTATGTAAGAGCTAGATGATTGATGGAATAATGATTCTACTATTGAAATGAGCAAAGTAGCATCTCTAGAACATAAGCTAGCTTCAAATGGATTTATCATGAGCAATGTATGATAGAAAATGAAGCAATAAATATATAAGTAAATTTAATTAGAAGGAACAGGATGAAAAAGCAACAGACTAAATAATAGAATGTCTAGATTTTTCTGCAAACATGAATAACCAAATCATGTAACACCCAATATAAATAATCAATGGAGGACAAGGATTCATATATGCTATCAAAATTTACCTTTCTTCTATTTTTTATTGTGTTTCTACTTAGATTATGGAAGCAGAGTCCAGATGAAAGGAGGTTTGCACTTCGTGAACTTCTTTTTACTCAATGATTATAGCCTTGAGAAACAAAGCTGACCTTATGCAGTTCCTTGTGTAACAGAGGCGTATGTGTACTATCTATGGTGCTAACATAAAGCCAATTACATGTGGAAGGAAGTCTTGAAATGTTCATGTTTTACTGTGTGCATCTTTTTCCAAGTCAAAAACTCCAATTTCATCATACAGCTCTTTGTTAAATGGCATTAGAAAGGACGTGCATATGATGGACTGGCAGAACCAAAAAATTAGTCATCACTTGCAATTAAGAAATCACGCAACCTATTATGAGTTGAAGATTTTTACCTCATCAAACCTAATCAGAGTTACAAAAAGACGAATATCAGCTTCTGTCAACTCATTCCCACAAATATAGCGTTGCTTGCTCAGTATCTCTTCACATTTGTCCAAGGCATCATATAACTTGACTACAGCCTAGGTTAAAGGAGAAATTAAAAGTCAGAGAGAAGTAAATTTCATTCAAATGAAGAAAATAGTAATTACCTCATCATAAGCCCCTTGTTTCTTAGCGAACCCACACTTATATACACCATTGTTTATCGCATCATAAACCCATTCATTGACCTCATCAATTACTGATTGCAGGTGAGAGGGGTACAAGTCCAAATCAGCATTTTCTGCTATCGCATTGAACTCTGTGTTGAGCATGCGGATTATTTCTGCACTCTCATTATTTACAATTGTTTTCAGTTGCTTATCCCAAAGGACCTGTTGCATAATTTAAAAATAACTAATTGGTGACTTAACCAAGAAAAAATTGATTTCTGTGCTTGAAATATATGTAAAAGAACAAAAATCAAAATATGATATACCCACTGGGACAGTATATTTTCCTGAATAGCTTGAACTTGCAAGCTCATAAAGTTCCCTGATACTCTTGGCTCCATTCCAAGGATCAGGATCGGCCCCAGGTTCTTCCGTGCTGGAAACAGGAAAGACCCAGCCAATATGCTCATCAGTAACTTTGGTCCTCTCCCATTTTGTTTTTACAGCCTAAAGGAATTAGAAATCTTTAAGATTTAAATATGTAATGATATAAAATAATGTCAAGTCTGCCGGAGCAGGAAAGCATCACCGTGTAACCAATGGCCTTATCAAGCCCTTTGAGTTTCAAATATGCCAGACATCTAGATGCCCAGGGGCATGCATAAGATACATAAAGATGGTATCTTCCTGATACTGCAGGGAACTGGGCATTTGGATCTTTTGAAATAAAATTGCGAAAAGTTGAAGGGCTTCGGATGAATGAACCAGCTGGTGACACCTCATTAAGTGCAGATCGCAACATTGAAGTACTTGAAAAACAAAAGAACAATGGTAGTAATGATTCTTCCGAAATGTAAGCACTACAAATTGCGCACTTCTGTCCTGTTTGCAGCATTATGTGGATTGACGACAATAACAGTATTAGTTGTAAAGGGGTGCAACTATAATACCATGCAGGGGACAGTAATGCTGAAATGCTAAAATATTTAATATATCTTCTTAGCAAATTATGCATTCTCAATGGAAGTGACAAGTATATGCTAAAAATAAAAAACAGTCATTTAAATTGATTTATCATATAAACACTAGTACATTATTTACACTACCAATTAATAAGGGAGATATTCCAATGACAATCCACAAAAAAGCACATCTTCTCAATATAAATTATTATTAAAATAAATAATTTATTTTTCATTTCTTAATACAATTAAATCAAATTATAATTCTTTCATCTGATTTCCTATTCAAACCCCTGAATAATTTCCTAATGACCTATCTAATTTCTATAATTTTATTAGAAAGAGACTCACTGAAGTGTCTGTGTGTCTATATATATAGCATATCATAAATTCTAACCATGTGAGCTGAGTGTGCTTAGGATGCATACACACTACTTGAAGAAAAATCCAAGGACTAACTTGAACTTCTAAGAATAAACAAAGAAAAAATGTTCAAACACTATAAAAAATGAATCTTGAATTTNTCACTGAAGTGTCTGTGTGTCTATATATATAGCATATCATAAATTCTAACCATGTGAGCTGAGTGTGCTTAGCATGCATGCACACTACTTAAAGAAAAATCCAAGGACTGCCTTGAACTTCTAAGAATAAACAAAGAAAAAATGTTCAAACACTATAAAAAATGAATCTTGAATTTATACTATTTTGAAGGAGACAAAACATTCAAAAATAGCCACAAGGATTCTTAATGTTCAATCAAAAATACAACTACATTGTTCGAGTATTACTAACTTTAACATTAAAAATGAATGCCTAAGGTTCAAAACTCAGGAAAAAGACAACAATTTTCTTGATATATTAAATAAGAAACTTTGACCCTATCCGTGCATTCAGAACTTGAAGCACAGTCACATTTCAAAATCTGCTTTAATACTTTGTGCCAAACAAAATCTGAGAAGAAAACCAGTAATTATCTTACCACGAGAATCTGAAGCTCAATAAGTGGAAGGAACTTATATTATCCTTCTTTGTTCTTTCTGGGTTTTTTTTCTCTTGGAAAGGCATGGTACAACAACAACAAGCCTTTATCCCACAGAGTGGGGTTGGCTACATGTATCATTTTTCTCCATTGTGTCCTATTGAGTGTCATATTTTCATTTAATTCTAATAAATTAAGAGCATATTTTATACAATATGCCAAAGTCTTTTTAGGTCTACCTCTACTCTTCTTAATATAAGTCGAATCTAAAACATCTATTCTCTTAATCGGACCATCAGATGGTCGACGCTTAATGTAACTAAACCATCACATGGTCACGCTTAATGTGACCAATCCATCAGATGGTCGACGCGTAATGTGACCAAACAATCTAAGACAATTCTATCTAATCTTGTCTGTAACTAGAGTTACACCAACCATTTCTCAGAAACATTCATTTCACATTTTGATTGTCAAGCCACCTATCTACCTAAGCATTATTATCTCAAAAACACTTAACTTAATTTTATACTTCTCTTTTAAAGGCCAACATTTTGTGCCATAAAGCATTGCAGGTCTCACCACCATCATATAAAATTTTCCTTTAAGAAGCGGTACTTTTCTATCACACAATAAGCCTGATGCATTCCTCCACTTCAACCAACCAACTTGAATTCTAATAATAACATCCCCATCTATATTACCATCACTTTGAACAATAGACATGAGATATCTAAAATGCTCCCACCTTTTGATGATTTGATCACCCATAGTTACACGGCAACCACTAGATCTACTACTACTAAAATAACATTCCATGTATACGGTATTAAATCTACTCAAAAGAAAACCTTTAGAATCTAATGTAGACATCCATAATTCAAGTTTTTCCCAAACCCTTTCTCTAGTCATATTCACAAGAAGGATAAAATCAGCGAAAAGCATACAACAAGGTATATCCTCCTATAAATGTTCAATAAGAGCATCAATAACTAAAGCAAAAAGAAAAGAGCTTAAAGCTGATCACTGATGTAATCTAACTGAAATAAAAAAAATATTTGGTCAATCGACCTGTTAGAAAACGAGTAAGAGCTCTAGTATGCATATCTTTAATTACTTGAATTAAGTCATATCAACAACTTTCTTTTCTCGAACTCTCCAATGAATTTTTTTTGGAACCTTATCGCAAGCTTTTTTCATATTATAAAAAATCATATGTAGATCCACCTTACTCTCTTTGTACTTCTCCNTCATATATGCTATCAAAATTTACCTTTCTTCTATTTTTTATTGTGTTTCTACTTAGATTATGGAAGCAGAGTTTAGATGAAAGGAGATTTGCACTTCGTGAACTTCTTTTTACTCAATGACTATAGCCTTGAGAAACAAAGCTGACCTTATGCAATTCCTTGTGTAACAGAGGCGTATGTGTACTATCATGGTGCAACATAAAGCCAATTACATGTAGAAGGAAGTCTTAAAATGTTCATGTTTTACTGTGTGCATCTTTTTCCAAGTCAAAAACTCCAATTTCATCATACAGCTCTTCGTTAAATGGCATTAGAAAGGACGTGCATATGATGGACTGGCAGAACCAAAAAATTAGTCATCACTTGCAATTAAGAAATCACGCAACCTATTATGAGTTGAAGATTTTTACCTCATCAAACCTAATCAGAGTTACAAAAAGACGAATATCAGCTTCTGTCAACTCATTCCCACAAATATAGCGTTGCTTGCTCAGTATCTCTTCACATTTGTCCAAGGCATCATATAACTTGACTACAGCCTAGGTTAAAGGAGAAAAAAAAAAGTCAGAGAGAAGTAAATTTCATTCAAATTAAGAAAATAGTAATTACCTCATCATAAGGCCCTTGTTTCTTAGCGAACCCACACTTATATACACCATTGTTTATCGCATCATAAACCCATACATTGACCTCATCAATTACTGATTGCAGGTGAGAGGGGTACAAGTCCAAATCAGCATTTTCTGCTATCGCATTGAACTCTGTGTTGAGCATGCGGATTATTTCTGCACTCTCATTATTTACAATTGTTTTCAGTTGCTTATCCCAAAGGACCTGTTGCATAATTTAAAAATAATTAATTGGTGACTTAACCAAGGAAAAATTGATTGCCATGCTTGAAATATATGTAAAAGAACAAAAATCAAAATATGATATACCCACTGGCACAGTATATTTTCCTGAATAGCTTGAACTTGCAAGCTCATATAGTTCCCTGATACTCTTGGCTCCATTCCAAGGATCAGGATCGGCCCCAGGTTCTTCCGTGCTAGAAACAGGAAAGACCCAGCCAATATGCTCATCAGTAACTTTGGTCCTCTCCCATTTTGTTTTTACAGCCTAAAGAAATTAGAAATCTTTAAGATTTAAATATGTAATGATATAAAATTATGTCAAGTCTGCCGGAGCAGGAAAGCATCACCGTGTAACCAATGGCCTTGTCAAGCCCTTTGAGTTTCAAATATGCCAGACATCTAGATGCCCAGGGGCATGCATAAGATACATAAAGATGGTATCTTCCTGATACTGCAGGGAACTGGGCATTTGGATCTTTTGAAATAAAATTGCGAAAAGTTGAAGGGCTTCGGATGAATGAACCAGCTGGTGACACCTCATTAAGTGCAGATCGCAACATTGAAGTACTTGAAAAAGAATCGACACTTGAAAAACAAAAGAACAATGGTAGTAATGATTCTTCCGAAATGTAAGCACTACAAATTGCGCGCTTCTTTCCTGTTTGCAGTATTATGTGGATTGACGACAATAACAGTATTAGTTGTAAAGGAGTGCAACTATAATACCATGCAGGGGACAATAATACTGAAATGCTAAAATATTTAATATATCTTCTTAGCAAATTATGCATTCTCAATGGAAGTGACAAGTATATGCTAAAATAAAAAACAGTCATTTAAATTGATTTATCATATAAACCGTAGTACATTATTTACACTACCAATTAAAAAAGGGAGATATTCCAATTACAATCCACAAAAAAGCACATCTTCTCAATATAAATTATTATTAAAATAAATAATTTATATTTTCATTTCTTAATACAATTAAATCAAATTATAATTCTTTCATCTAATTTCCTATTCAAACCCCTGAATAATTTCCTAATGACCTATCTAATTTCNCTTAATACAATTAAATCAAATTATAATTCTTTCATCTAATTTCCTATTCAAACCCCTGAATAATTTCCTAATTACCTATCTAATTTATATAATTTTATTAGAAAGAGACTCACTAGTGTCTGTGTGTCTATATATATAGCATATCGTAAATTCTAACCATGTGAGCTGAGTGTGCTTAGCATGCATACACACTAGTAAAAGAAAAAACCAAGGACTACCTTGAACTTCTAAGAATAAACAATTAATCTTGAATTTATACTATTTTGAAGTAGACAAAACATTCAAAAATAGCCACAAGGATTCTTAATGTTCAATAAAAAATACTACTACATTGTTCGAGTAGTACTAACTTTAACATATAAAATGAATGCCTAAGGTTCAAAACTCGGGAAAAAAACAACAATTTTCTTGATATATTAAAAGCGAAACTTTGACCCTATCCGTGCATTCAGAACTTGAAGCACAGTCACATTTCAAAATCTGCTTTAATACTTTGTGCCAAACAAGATCTGATAAGAAAATCAGTAATTATCTTACCATGAGAATCTGAAGCTCAATAAGTGGAAGGAAATTATATTATCCTTCTTTGTTCTTTCTGGGTTTTTTTTCTCTCTTGGAAAGACATGGTACAACAACAACAAGCCCTTATCCCACAGAGTGGGGTTGGCTACATATATCATTTTTCTCCATTGTGTCATATTGAGTGTCATATTTTCATTTAATTCTAATAAATTAAGAGCATCTTTTATACAATATGCCAAAGTCTTTTTAGGTCTACCTCTACTCTTCTTAACATAAGTCGAATCTAAAACATCTATTCTCTTAATCGGATCATCAGATGGTCGACGCTTAATGTAACTAATCCATCACATGGTCACGCTTAATGTGACCAATCCATCAGATGATCGACGCGTAATGTGACCAAACAATCTAAGACAATTCTATCTAATCTTGTCTGTAACTAGAGTTACACCAACCATTTCTCAGAAACATTCATTTCGCATTTTGATTGTCAAGCCACCTATCTACCTAAGCATTATTATCTCAGAAACACTTAATTTTATGCTTCTCTTTTAAAGGCAAACATTTTGTGCCATAAAGCATTGCAGGTCTCACCACCATCATATAAAATTTTCCTTTAAGTCTAAGCGGTACTTTCTATCACACAATAAGCCTGATGCATTCCTCCACTTCAACCAACCAACTTGAATTCTAATAATATCCCCATCTATATTACCATCACTTTGAACAATAGACATGCGATATCTAAAATGCTCCCACCTTTTGATGATTTAATCACCCATAGTTACATGGAAACCACTAGATCTACTACTACTAATATCACATTGCATGTATACGATATTAAATCTACTCAAAAGAAAACCTTCAGAATCTAATGTGGACATCCATAATTCAAGTTTTTCCCGAACCCTTTCTCTAGTCATATTCAAAAGAAGGATAAAATAAGCGAAAAGCATACAACAAGGTATATCCTCCTATAAATGTCCAATAAGAGCATCGATAACTAAAGCAAAAAGAAAAGAGCTTAAAGCTGATCACTGATGTAATCTAACTAAAATAGAAAAATATTTGGTCAATCCACCTGTTCGAACACAAGTAAGAGCTCTAGTATGCATATTTTTAATTACTTGAATATAAGTCATATCAACACCTTTCTTTTCTCGAACTCTCCAAAAAAAATTTTTGGAACCTTATCGCAAGCTTTTTCATATCATAAAAAATCATATTTAGATCCACCTTACTCTCTTTGTACTTCTCCATCAAACCTCTCAATAAATGTATATCTTCCATAGTAGACTTTCTTGGCATAAATCCAAACTAATTATCAGATATATTAGTATCATGTCTTAATCTATGTTCAATTACTCTCTCTCATAATGTTAATGTATGACAGTAAGTTAATTTACTTATAATTTGCACACTCTTGTGCATCCACTTTATTCTTAAAAATGGGACCAATTTTGAGTTAGCGGGTCAATTTCCTAGGCATCCTTTTGATTTAAAAAAAGAAAAATTAAAGAGTTTAGTAAGCCAAGAAACTGTCAAATCTCCTAAATATTTCCACACTTGAATTGAGATATCATCGAGACCTACTGATTTTCCACCCTTAGTTTTCATTAAAGCCTCCTGAACTTCTTTTTTACTAATGTGATGGTAAAAATAATAATTTTTATTATTATTAATGATATTAAGATCACTGAGATTGATCTTATTTTCAGAAATTTCATTGAAAAGCTGATCAAAATATCAGACCAACCTATGTTCAATATCTTCCTCTAAGAAAAGCACTTTTTGATTTTTTTTCTTTAATACACTATAATAAAATCTTTACTTTTCATTTCTCTTTATCTGGCTAGTTTATAAATATATTTTTCACTCATTTTTCTATCTATTCTATACTAAAGATCACTAAAAGTTGAATTCTTAGTGTACAAACTATTCTCTTAGACTCTCTATGGGCCACCTAAAGTATCAAATGGTTTCAAGCATTCAGATAATATGTTTTTGAAAATTGTGAATTCATTGTCATTCATGTTGAATGGGAAAATAAAATTATCACATTTGAAGTTCTTCAGAAGTTTGTAGTATGTGTATCCATGTTTGTCACTAACTACCTCTAACCAAATGATAGAATTGTCAAACTTCAATGCTTTTCAAAACATGTTCTCAATAAGCAGCCAATGAGCTTTATCATTCAGCATAAAAATTAAATGGCGGAGCCACAACAATCTGAAGGGTGCAATTATTACATCGTGTCTTTTAAACATTTTATGAAAAAGAAAAGAAAACTTCAAACTCCCATTTATGTAACAATTGCATTCCTCTTTTATTTATAGACTTATGAAACTATACATATGTTAGTATTACATTATGCAATAGCCTAGGTAGCATTATTGTAAAAAAAATTTTTGATTTGGACTTCAAGCTCACAAGCCTAGTATAGGATTTTCCCATTCATATATAACNATGAGCTTTATCATTCAGCATAAAAAAGTAAATGGCGGAGCCACAACAATCTGAGGGGTGCAATTATTACATCGTGTCTTTTAAACTTTTTTACGAAAAAAAAAAAGAAAACTTCGAACTCCCATTTATGTAACAATTGCATTCTTCTTTTATTTATGGACTTATGAAACTATTCATATGTTAGTATTACTTTATGAAATAGCCTAGGTAGTATTATTGTAAAAAAAAAATTTGATTTGGACTTCAAGCTCACAAGCCTAGTATAGGATTTTCCCATTCATATATAACAAACTATTTTATCACTCTTTAAATTAAGAATATTTATATTCTAGTTCTTAAAATTCAAGTTAGGGAATGAATTCACTGCTACTTCCTGCAAAACCATATGTCCTCCATGAATTTTATGCCAATCCCTACANCATATATAACAAACTATTTTATCACTCTTTAAATTAAGAATATTTATATTCTAGTTCTTAAAATTCAAGTTAAGGAATGAATTCACTGCTGCTTACCTGCAAAACCATATGTCCTCCATGAATTTTATGCCAATCCCTACGNATGAGCTTTATCATTCAGCATAAAAAAGTAAATGGCGGAGCCACAACAATCTGAGGGGTGCAATTATTACATAGTGTCTTCTAAACTTTTTACGAAAAAAAAAAGAAAACTTCAAACTCCCATTTATGTAACAATTGCATTCCTCTTTTATTTATAGACTTATGAAACTATTCATATGTTAGTATTACTTTATGAAATATCCTAGGTAGCATTATTGTAAAAAAAAAAAATTTGATTTGGACTTCAAGCTCACAAGTCTAGTATAGGATTTTCCCATTCATATATAACAAACTATTTTATCACTCTTTAAATCAAGAATATTTATATTCTAGTTCTTAAAATTCAAGTTCAGGAATGAATTCACTGCTGCTTACCTGCAAAACCATATGTCCTCCATGAATTTTATGCCAATCCCTACGCTATAAATGAAACACTAGAAGCAGTAGCATGGATATACCATACCATTAGGGAATAGCTGTATGTTCTTGCACATATTTTCAGCTATTTCTACCGCAACTGAAAATCAATAAAAGGTCTTCAATTTTTAATATTCACAAAAAAAAAGAAAAAAACTGAAACAGAAAATTGAAGCTCTCCAATTCTCTCTACAAGAATAAAATTTTACATAAAAGAACAAAAGTTCAATTGACACAAAATTTTAAGCATTTTATAAGGCCCTACTTTCCACTCGTAGCTCGGCATTAGAAATTTCTCATACAAAAAACTAGACGTCAGTTAAAAACAATTATAGCAGAAGTCACCACTCACCAATCCTGAGTAGCTCAGACAACGTTTTTTACAGGAGTAAGGACATCAGCACTGTTAATCAAGTTAGCCAAATTTTGATATTTCCTACAATCATTATTACCACAGATAACTAACATGGCAAATGAATCCATGATCACAAGCTCATGCCCGAAACATCAAAATAAATTCAGTTAAAGGGATTAACGAGCCCAAAGAAACCTGAAGCATGCTTCGATAGAAAGCAGATGAGAAAGCCCTAACATAAGCGAATTAATTCAATAGATTACAGCACTATAAAACTTATACTCTTCTCTTCGGATAACAGCAAAAAAAACAACAAAATTAAGATGAAAAAAAAAGAAGTAGCGAAGGAGGAAGCCTGAATGGAGAAAAGGTAATGAAGTGTAGTTCTGCCTCACGTTGGCAAAAGAGGAGCAAACGCTGAGAAAGTTGATGAAGAGACAGCCGATGAATGGAGAGAAAGNAGCACAAAAAGTAATTTAGAGTTTGTTTTTTTTAATGGCATAACCCTAGTATACAGAAATGTCACCAAAGCCAAGTTATCCAAATCTTGCGATGATCTTATACTGGTTTCAGGAAGTCACCATCAACCAAACAAAGTCTTTAAAAAAAATTATCAGAGAAATCGCCTTTTTACACAATAAGGGAGCTTGCCATTTATGATTTGAACTCGTTAAAGTAATGTTCTATATGCGAATGTATCCTTCAATTGAAATCATCAAAAACTAGATTTACTCATTTTATAATAAACATTTGGTTAAGTCTTATAGTGTAGTCTCACTTGTATTACTTAAATGTAACATTTCTCATACCATTATATCTCAACTTAAGCCTG
>JXCR01117784.1:0-10412 GCA_002079205.1 Phalaenopsis hybrid cultivar | reverse complement strand
ACTTCATCTCTTCATATACCCATCCATATGCTCTGCAAAATGCTCTAAGTTTAAAACCTTATATGTAGTGTGATTGACATTATAAAAAATCCTCTGTAATAACTGAGTCGGAGAATCATAACCAGAAGTCTGACATCATGATGTAGAAGCATGTGAAGTAGAGGCTCGTGAAGTAGAAGCAGCAAAACTACTGGGGAATCCACCCTTCCAACAAAAAATAGATTGATGTGAATAAGTCTTCACATTCATACTGGTAATGGGCTTCAACAGCTGTAAGATCTCCTCCAAGTTGTCATATCTAACACCTGTCTGCTTGCATAATGAAAAGATCAATGATGCAAATCCCAAACTTGCAGTAGTAGCAGCGGCAACAGGACTGGTAATAACTCCATAAATCAGTCCTCCTATGTCAATAGGCTTAGACTGCTGAATACAATAGTTCAAAGTTGCTCTCTCGAGTCACTTCACTTAAATGATTTGTAGGCAATAAACGAGCAAAAATAAAATAATGTCATGCCTTTAGAGTGGCATCCAACTTTGAAGTAGAAAAGTTTACCATTCTTTCATTTGTAATCTTCCATAATCCTCTCCCAATTGTCAAAGATGATATAATCTCGTCTAGCTTCTCCTCAACAAGACTATAGATTTGAATAAAAACATAAAGTACTCGGGGGAAAATGATTAAACTGATTAATTACCTTAGGAGAAAAAGGATACTGTCTTACCCCTCACTATGACTCCTTCATTAGCCTCCGAGAGATTAATATAGAACTCTTGTACCACAGAAATCACGACAACAGCATAAAAATAATAGAATCACTCCCACTGGAGACTAACTATCAACTCTTCAACAACTCCTCTTGAATTTTTAAAACATCGTTCAGGAATTAATTTTCTCAAATGTAGTGCATCGTTATACCAATTTTGAGCTCTCGAACTAACAAATTTACTTGATTCAAATGGAGCTTTCCCCTTACTTCTCTTCATTCTCGGTGACATTTTCAACAAAATGTATGAAATTCAAAATAAATTTTGTAATCAACTCTAAATCACTAAACTCAACTCCTAAAAGCTTAAACTATCAAAGTCATGCATTTTCCATCAATTTTTTAAGAAATTTTCACCATGAATAGTGATTTTCGTGTAGCTCATGAATGTGTTCAAAATACATGGTGAAAATAAAAAATTTTTGCATAGAAGTGAAGCTTATACCTCAAGGAGATCTAATCTAACAAATCTGGCTTGAATCAACCAAGAAATCTTCAAAATAGGTGATGCCCTATCCTAAAAATCATGAAAAAAATGAGGAAGAAGGCGAGCTAAGGTGCGTTAATGGAGTTTTTCAGACCAAAAATTTACTTAAAATTGTTCGCGAACTAGTTTTCGTGAACTGGCACTTAAGAGTGAATGGTTCAACGCTTAGGGGTATGTCAATTGGTTTAGGCAGCGCTTAAGCGCAGGTTTGGGTACTTAGGCGCGTGTGCACAAATTTTAATTTTTTTATTTAAGTAAAATGCACTCCTAGCTTAAGTCAACCAACCCTTTGTGGTCTTAAAACATTCTATATAAAATTTTCTTCCCTCTTAACTCCCCTCTTACTCAAGATTCATCAATTTAAATTAATTTAATTCAACACTAAATAACAAAAAATTTCACACAAACTAAACGTTTATATTAATTCATGAACAATTACAAACACTTTCAAATACATAAATTCTCCATCCAAATAGTCTCGGATGAGAAAATTCCTAGCACAAACACTAAACAATATTAACATAAAACACATTAAAACACACCTAACATTAACAAATACTAAGCACATAAACACAAATTCACAAACTTAATTCCACTCTCTAGTTGATGGAATAAATTATGGCATATCATTAGTCTTTCCCTTAGCATTTGGAATGTATATATGAAAGAACAGACGATGATTAATAACTCTGGTTGAATCTTCTTCAATCCACTTATTCTTCAGATACATTGCCTTGTCTACTTCTTCTATAAAATTGGTATGGCTAAACCACATCTTGAGTTGTCATTCTAGATGTGCGTTAACTTCCATCACTTCTCTTCAATTAAAGCTACATTAGCCTCAATCTTAGTGATTCTCTCCGCCATTCCTTCGATACTAACGGTGAGAAAACTGATATACATCTCTTGTGCACTCTGATTAAAAAACTTCTTTCTCATTGCTTCCTCCTTCTTCAAATCACTCTCCAAAGATGACATTTTTAAAACTTCTCTCTTTTCACTTAGAATTTAAGGGTTAAATGGAGGTGTGGTGAAATTTCTCTTTATTCCCTTTTATTTATAGGCTCTAAACCTCCCTCATAACTCCTAGGCACGTCCTAGAACTACTCTTACTCGTTCAAGCCAACCAATTTGTGGTTACAACTTCTAGAAACCAAATTCACACATGTTTTTTAACTGTCGCTCTTAAGCGTCGGATCTTGGCGCTTAAGCGTCAATGCTCAATTTAACGAAGGTCAACTTATTGTCCAAACATTCATTCTAACATATCTAAGTCATCTTTTAAGGTTTTAGAATAATCACTAACTCATCATATGGTCAAAATACTACCAAAATTTTCTAAATCACACGGAACAACATAACAATATAAATAAATACACAGATAACTATAGGGTGCCTCCCATAAAGCGCTGGTTTAACATCATCAGCTCGACGTAACCAGTGCTTATTCTAGTTGACCCAACATCAGAAAAATATTTAATTTAAGTTATTCACCTAAAAAGTAAGATTTCAGCCAGTGACCATTCACTTTGAGTATTTTATCGGTTTTATGATCTTTAATATCCACAGCTTTAAAGGGATAAACTTTCATCACAACAAATATGCCCATCCACCTGGACTTAAGTTTGCCTGGAAATGATTTTGACCTTGCATTATAAAGCAAAACTTGTTGCTCTGACTGAAAATTTTTAGTTAGAATCCTCCAATCATGTCACATCTTCATCTTTTCTTTGTAACCTTAGCACTTTTATAAGATTCATTTTTTATCCCTTCAAGCTCATTTAATTGCAATAGCCTTTTGTCATCGGCATCTTTCAAATTGTAATTAAATTCCTTAATAGCCCAATATGCTTTATGTTCAAGTTCAACTGGTAAGTGACACGCTTTCCCAAATATTAGCCTGTATGGGGACATTTCTATATGAGTTTTGTATGCAGCCTATAAGCCCACAAAGCATTCAAGTTTAGCTGACCAGTTCATTTTAGTTAGATTAACAGAAGTTTCCAATATTCTTTTAATTTCACGATTGGATAATTCAGCCAAACCATTTCTATGAGGATGATAAGCAGTAGCAATTATATGATTTATATGATATTTCTTTATTAATTTTTCTATTACTGCATTTCTGAAATGACTTCCCCCGTTAGTTATGGTTACTCTCAGCATCCCAAATCTATAAAATATATTCATTCATAAAAATTTTGCAACACTTTGAGCATCACATTGAGGTAAAAAAACAACTTCTATCCATTTGGACATATAGTCTACTGCTAATAATATATATAAATTTCTGAAAGATGGAATAAATGGTCCCATGAAATCTAATCCCTAAACATTAAATATCTCAACTTCTAACACATAATTGAGGGGCATCTCATTCCTCCTATAAATATTGTCTGCTCGTTGACATCGATCACAAGTTTTAATATAAGCATTAACATTGCTAAAGATTTTAGGCTAATAAAATCTAGATTGTAAATTTTTTAATGTTGTTTTATCAACACAAAAATGTCCCCCAAAATTAGAATTATGACATTTTTGGATAATTTCATAAGTTTCTTCTAAAGGCACGCATCTTCGAATAATAAGATCCTTTCCTTGTTTTTATAAAATTGGGTCATCCTAAAAATAAGTCTTAACTTCATATACAAATTTTCTCTTCTGTTAGTATGTCATTCCATTTGGTATATATCACTAAAAATGAAGTTCACAATGTTATCTTACCATGGAACAAGCCACTCATTAACATTGAACAATTCTTCATTTGGAAAATGTTCATTAATTTCTTTATAAAATTAGAGTGATTTTTCTAACTCAAGCTTGGACAATGATCAGTAATTTGATTCTCAGCTCCTTTCCTATCTATTATTTTAAAGTCAAATTCTTTCAAAAGAAGAACCCATCTTATCAATCTTTGATTTGCATCCTTCTTTCTCATTAAATACCGAATAGCAAAATGATATGTATGCACTATACATTTAGTTCCAATTAAGTATGATCTAAATTTTTGAAAAGCATATACTACTGTTAATAACTCTTTCTCAGTTGTGATATAATTAATTTGAGTTTCATTATGAGTTCTACTAGCATAGTAGATAACCTTGAAAATCTTATCATATTGTTTTCTTAAAACAACTCAAATAGCATAATCACTAGCATCGCACATTATTTTAAAAGGTTTTTCCCAATCTGTTGAAACAATAATTGGTGCAGTGACTAATATTTCTTTTAATAATTCAAAATCTTTTAGGCACTCTCCATCAAAATTAAAAATTATATCTTTTTCAAGTAAATGACATAGAGGTTTAGCAATTTTTAAAAGTTTTTAATATAACGCATGTAGAATCCAGCATGTCCTAAAAAATAACTTATTTCCATCACACTTTTTAGGTGAGGTAAATTAGTGATCACTTGATTTTTTTTTGTAGGGTCTACTTCCATACCATTTTTTAATTTTGAAGTCCCAAAACAATTCATCCTGCTACCATAAATTAGCATTTTTCCTAATTAATGAATAAATTTTTTTCTTCACAACGCTTAAGAAATTTTGATAGATGTTTTAAAAATGATTCAAATGAAGTTCCAAACACTAAAAAATCATCCATAAAAACTTCAATCCCTTTTTCAATTAAATCACAAAAAATAGTCATCATGCATCTTTGAAATGTAGCAGGTGCATTAGATAAACCAAATGACATTCTTCTAAAAGCAAATGTACCATATGGACTGATAAAAGTTGTTTCTCTTAATCCTCAGGAGCTATTTATATTTATTGAAAACCAGTATATCCATCTAGAAAATAAAATTATTTATGCCCAACTACTCTATCCAGCATCTGATCTAGAAAGGGTAGTGGAAAATGATTTTTCCTTGTGGCGAGATTTAATTTTCTATAATCAATGCTTATTCGCCATCCTGTGAATTTTCTTGTTTATATTAACTAATTATGTTAATTCAAAGTCACAGTCACTCCTCCTTTCTTAGGAATGCAGTGAATTGGACTAACTCATGCACTATCTGAAATAGGGTAGATAATTTCAGCATCTAACCACTTTAAAATTTTTTTGTTAACAACTTCTTTCATAACATGATTCATTCTTTTTTAAGGATTAGCCTTGAGTTTGCAGTTCTCTTCCATATTAATTCTATGCATACAAATTGAAGGACTAATTCATTTTATATCAGCAATTCCCCATATAAAAGCTTTCTTACAAGTGGGGCGACAAGGTGAGAGAGAAAGAGAGAGAGTGAGAGATTTCTTCTTTTCTTTTCACCTTATTCTTGAAGAGGATTGCAAGGAGATTGCCTTTGCTATACAAGAAGAGTTTGATTTCCATCTAGAGATAAGTATTTTCATTGTATTTTGATTTGAATCTAGTACTTTGTTTGTATGGTTTCAAAGTTTTCTTCAACNGCATTAGATAAACCAAATGACATTCTTCTAAAAGCAAATGTACCATATGGACTGATAAAAGTTGTTTCTCTTAATCCTCAGGAGCTATTTATATTTATTGAAAACCAGTATATCCATCTAGAAAATAAAATTATTTATGCCCAACTACTCTATCCAGCATCTGATCTAGAAAGGGTAGTGGAAAATGATTTTTCCTTGTGGCGAGATTTAATTTTCTATAATCAATGCTTATTCGCCATCCTGTGAATTTTCTTGTTTATATTAACTAATTATGTTAATTCAAAGTCACAGTCACTCCTCCTTTCTTAGGAATGCAGTGAATTGGACTAACTCATGCACTATCTGAAATAGGGTAGATAATTTCAGCATCTAACCACTTTAAAATTTTTTTGTTAACAACTTCTTTCATAACATGATTCATTCTTTTTTAAGGATTAGCCTTGAGTTTGCAGTTCTCTTCCATATTAATTCTATGCATACAAATTGAAGGACTAATTCATTTTATATCAGCAATTCCCCATATAAAAGCTTTCTTACAAGTGGGGCGACAAGGTGAGAGAGAAAGAGAGAGAGTGAGAGATTTCTTCTTTTCTTTTCACCTTATTCTTGAAGAGGATTGCAAGGAGATTGCCTTTGCTATACAAGAAGAGTTTGATTTCCATCAAAGATAAGTATTTTCATTGTATTTTGATTTGAATCTAGTACCTTGTTTGTATGGTTTCAAAGTTTTCTTCAATGAAAAGTTCTTGTTGTTTCTCCATATGTAGTGAGTAGATTTCTGTACTCTTCCCTCTTATAATGAATTAGTATGCATGTGTAGGATATAGAATTGAGTAGAGTTATAATATATTGTGATGATTTTACTTTGTTCTTCATTTATATGTAAACTTGATCAACGTGCATGTTAAAATATATTGTGAGAACATGTAAGATTCGCGATGGTATCATCTCAATTAACTGTGGTAAAATCACATAAGATTGTATGGATTAGAATTTAGTTCATAAAGTTGAGTGCAAATAAATAGGGAAATAATCTTTGATGGGTGTAGAATTAGAAGAATTTAGAGTGACAGGCTAAAGTCCCCTAATTTGGTCTATTTTTTTTAGATTTTGATGCAAGCCTCCAAGTGAATGGATATGAGAGAACTCTAGAGTGAGATCTAGTATCTTCCCTGCCTAGCCCGTTTTTAGAACTATTCAAATTTTAGATTAACCAATGTTCTTTATAGCATCTCTAGTAAGGTAAAGAATATAATTGCTTTTATTTGTCATAATCCCTCTGACTACTTGTTTTACTTTTACATGTCACTAATTTTATTGTATGAAGAAGGGTACTTTTAATATATTAAACCCGACTTTCTAATTTTCACTATGTATTTTAATTTGGGAGTAGAAGTAATATTGTATTGATAATTGTAGGATATAAAAAAAAACCAAACCTTTATCGACCTTTTAAATTAGGGTGTGTTATTCTAGACTAGAACTTCTCTTGAACGCCATTTTGATTAACCTTGATCTCCGTGGGATCGATATTTGGTGCTTAATCATAAAGTCTTATATTACTTGATAATGATATGTAAACTTGCGTAGAATCACTGCTATTTAAAAATATAATTGAAATCTTACTTTGCTTGGGATCAAGTTTTTGGCTCCATTACCGGGGATTAAAATCTTCAAATAGTGGTGTCAACTTCATAAATCCTTACATATAAAAAATATCTGGATTAGATAGGAAGGGTACTTATAATCAAAAAGCTGATCATTGGTCAATGCTTGAACATGAAAATAATGCTAACTTTAATGACGAATTTAATGAGAATTTTCCTGATGAATAACTATAAGCAATTAATGAATGACAAATTCCATGATACGTTGATATAGTTAACTACTTAGTAGCATTTTACCTTACGGATTAGATAGCCATCAAATTACAAAGTTCATTCATGATACAAAATTTTATTTTTAGGATGACTCTTATTTATATGAGTTATGTAAAGACTTAGTTATTCAAAGATGCGCACTGATAGAGGAAACCCAAGAAGTTATCTAAAAATGTCATAAATCAGATTTAGGGAGACATTTTGGGGTTGATAAAACTGCATTTAAGATTTTACAATATGGATTTTATTGGCCTATATTCTTTAGAGATTAAAACCTCTATAAAATATTGTGATAGATGTCAAAGAGTAGGCAATATTTCTAGATGAAATGAAATGCCCCTAAATTTTACTTTAGAAGTTGAATTTTTTTATGTTTGGGGTTTAGATTTCATGAGACCATTTATATCATTTTCTGAAAGAAAAAATTATATTTTGATAGCAGTGGATTATGTTTCAAAATGGATTGAAGCAGTTGCTTTACCTCTCTATGATGCTAAGAGTGTTGCAAAATTTTAAGAGAAATATACTTTTAAAAGATTTGGATTGCCTAGAGTAATCATTGTAGATGGGGGAAGTCATTTTAAGAAAAGAATAATTGAAACATTAACTCAAAAGTATGGGATTAAATACGGAATTTCCACACCTCAACATCCTTAAACAAGTGGTTTAGCATAAGTATCAAATCATGAAATTAAAAGAATATTGAAAAAAATTGTAAATCCTAATAGGACAGATTGGTCTGCTAGACTGAATAGTGCATTATGGGCCTATAGTACAGCTTACAAAACTCCTATAGAAATGTCACCATATATGCTCATATATGGGAAAGCTTGTCATTTTCTAGTTGAATTGAAGAATAAAGATTATTTGGATATTAAAGAGTTTAATTATAATTTGAAAAATGCTGGTGAGAAAAGATTATTGCAATTAAATAAGCATGACTAGCTAAGAAAGGAATCTTATGAGAATGCCAGAATTTATAAGGAAAAAATGAAAATGAGGCATGACCAGAGGAATTTGGAAAAGCATTTTAAGGTTGGACAAGAATTTTTATTATGCAAAGTAAGACTGAAATTATTTCTAGAAAAACTTAAGTCCATGTGGTCAGGGTCATTTAATGTGATAATAGTTTATCTATATGGTACTATTGATATTGAAGATCCTAAAACTTGGGGAATAAATAAGATAAATGGATACATATTAAAAGCTTATATAAGTGGAAATAGTCTTACATTTGAGGAGAACCAAATATTGGGTCAATTGGATTAAAAACGTTGGATATGTTCAGTTGACGATGTTAAACCAAACACTTTGTGGGAGGCAACCCATAGTTATCGGTGTGGTTTGATTTCTTTAGTGATTGTTGTTAGGATGATTTAATGAAGTGATATTAAGTCTTACATGATCATAATGGCATGGAACATTATTTTATTTAAGAAAATGAGGAGGAGATGAAATAATTTTTACATTTGAAGAGGTTAGTTTGACGTTATGTCACCATATCTGACGCCATAGAGCCACAGTTTGAATAACTCCCCTAAAAACCCAAAATTTAGTTTTCTAACTTCTTCTTCTCTCTTTTTCATTATAAAATTGCCTAGAACAAGAATGGAGGCATCCCTTCATAGTTCTAAACATTCTAGAGAGAGTAGAAAGTACAAAATTCATACTTAGAGGGCAATGGAGAGTAGTAGCAATGAAAGGTTTAAAGATAAGAAGATGATGCATAAAGTTGCTTAGATCTACTTCAATGGATTTCTTGCATTAAGTTTGGAGCAAATTACAGATAAATGTAGGAAGATTAAAGAGGAGTTACATTATCTCCACATCAAGCTAAGTGACATGTACCACTAGTACGAGCACATGGAGTGGCAGTTGAAACTTCAATTCAACCACATGTCAAGTTTCCAAGATTACCAAGTAAGTATGTATAGTAACAACAAATGGATTGATGATAAGGTTGCTCAAGATTTCCCTCATGACCCATTCTATTATCTCTTTGATCGTACTAATTTCGAGGGTGAAAAGAAGGGTGACACCATTGTTCACAGCTACTCCTAGATAGAATCTTAGATAGATAAATTTATTAGTATTAAGGGTTTATGTGTGGTGTGCCAGATTTGTTCTTTATTGTGGCTCTAGCACTTCTTAAATATATTTCTATGTTTGTATTGACACTATTTAAGCCTTTGTTGTGATATCTGTATTAAACTTATTATTAATATAAGAAAACAAGTTCTATTCTGGTGTGAAAAGTCGGTCTTTAGCATTTAAATTCAAGTTGCACACTTAAAATTTGGAGTGACAATCAACCCAATAACTTTCAAAATGGTTGTTAAAACTAAAATATCAGAGTATGAAAATCTTAGTTTTGCTTTACTCTTTTGAATTATACAAAAATTTACAAAATCTGAATATGTTGAATGGCACCATGATGCTACTATTGAGCACTATAGCACCACTTATCAGGCAAAGCATGGTGTCATAGCTCCACTACTTGGCGTTATAGTTCTGAACCAATCTAAAACCCCATTTTTAGCACTAAACCCCCAGTTTTTGCCATTTTTTCACCTTGGTTCGTCTTCTTCCTCCCATATTTTGCAACTTGCTTCCCTAGGGCTTGAATTTGTGCTTGATTGGCTTCAATTTAGGACTTCAAACTCTAGATGTCATCTTCTTTCGGTAAGATCTTCATCTTGGCTTTCAAAATTTGTTATTTCATCTTGGATTTCTTCCACATTTTGGTTAGGCAAAAAATCTTAAAAATCGATGAAAATAGTGAGAAATCCATGTTTAACTTTTTTTTTTGGCTTAGAATGTGTTTGTAGGAGCTTTATGAAGTTTCATTTTAAATTTATTGGAAT
>JXCR01117783.1:0-17632 GCA_002079205.1 Phalaenopsis hybrid cultivar | reverse complement strand
TAGGGAACCTCTAGTAATTTTTCCATAAATATGAATTTTATTTTGGATAATTAAATAAATTAACTTTTGAAAATCCTATCTTCTAAATATTAAATAATTATCTAAATTAAATTAAATTTTTGAGAGGTTCACATGTTCTCCTCTAACATTATAATTACCTCATCGATATGACACTTTAAACCCTCAAAATCATTTGAGTGGTGTTTGATGAGTTATGGGCAAGGGCAAAAACGTCATTTTAGACTTTGGTGCCTTAACCAAAATTTAGGATTAACAAAGGGAAAAATAAGATAATTTTGATCCTTATAAACATGTTTGGATGATTAAAATACAATGGGATTAAGAGATAGAAACTCACTCACCACCCTTGGACAATATCAACAAGATCATAATTCTCCCAATCTTCATGACTTGAAAGTCAATTGAGATCAGACGATTCTTAAATGATGGGCTTAAGTCGGAAAGATGATAGTTTACTTTTCTTAAGCCTTAAGTTGAGAATGGTTTGACCATTTGATATGGATATATGCTACTTAAATCAAAATCTTGGTAATCACCATTTCACAAATTATGATTATTAAAGGCTTAGTAGTGACCTAGGCTCGATTTATAAACTCAATTGATTGGATTTAGAAGATGACATAATTGGTGACTAACATCTTTAAAACTATAAGCCTGACCTCAATCACGGGCACCACAATCTTGAATGACCTAAAATCTCCTTAGGGGCACCCACTCACATAACCTTTGAACGAAACATCAATTGATTAATCGAGTACCCTATCATCGGGATAATTAAATTTTTAAGTTTCACTGAGCAATGGGGTAGTCACACTCTAGTCTCGGATGATTAATGGAATAATATAATAATTCAAATATGAACTCAGAATATTTCAAGATATCTTCAAAGTGACCCGGGGACATGCCTCGAGCATTTTGAAATCTATTGGACTTTCTGAAAGGCAAATTGGACTTGCCATATTTTTATCCTAAAAACATCTACTAGGATTTTTTGAGATTCAATAAAGTCATAGCTTGGGGTTTGGTAGTTAAAACTTCATCTACTCATGCAATTTAAATTCCTTGCAATACTATACACATGCCTTACAAGTACTGACATTTTAGGTGGTGGAACGAGAAGACTCGCTAGGTTCGCTTTTACAATTTATGGTACCATCTTTTCTTTTACTTTCCAAATTATATTTTTATACTTATAAATCTTGCCTGTTAAACAATGATGTCACTCTGCATGAAAACCAAAACTGCNGAGAAAACAAAACCATAGTTTATTTTAAAAGTAGAAACCTTTGTCAAACCAACAACAAGTCTCAATTAAAACCAAAAGTAGTCCAAAATAGAAGATAAAAACTTATCTCAAGTCCTCCACCAAACTCTTGAAGTTCCTTTGAATCTCTTCTCTTTTACCACAATTTCAATATAAAACTAAAATAAAAAAAAGATAAATATGTGGTGCCTGAAAATATCTCTAACTAACTCTTCAATTTTTGAACTTTCAAAACTTTCCCAGTACTTTCAGGACCTCTTTCAAAGTATCAATCTTCTTTCTTTTATAATTCTCTAAAAGGTGCCTTGGTATCTCTTTAAAATGTGCCTTGATTCGATGTATTTACCCAAGAGATGCATCCTTTCACAATAATTTTCATCCATGGTGGTAATATCCACCTATTAAGCCAATAGGTGCCTCAAAAACCTCTTCAAAATTTCCAAAAACCAAATTTACTCATCCAATAATTGCCACTGGCGCTTAAGCACGGGGCCTCTGGCGCTTTGGCATGGCCTTCTTTGTTTAGCTAAAGCTTAAACGTCGGATATGGTGCTTAGGCACCAAAACACTTTTGCACATATTTCACCTATTTTCTTCAAATTTGATTTTTTTTACTCCTTTAAGTATTTTTCACCTTTTTACCTATATCTGAAAGAAAAACATAAAAATACCTTCCATTAAAGCACAATATCTAAAAAATAGGTAAAATAATGTGTGTAAAAATACTATATATTTTAGGNAAATTTTTAAGAAAACCTTGCTTTTTTATATAAAAATATTTATAACAAATTAAATATGCTTAAGAAAATTATGAAAGTTGCTTTTATGAGTTCCTTGTGATTAGAAGCATTTTATAAAAATAAAACCCATTTTTATGAAAATATTTCATTTTTCAAATATATGTTGAATTAAAAATAAATTAAATAATAAAAAATTTCAAAAATATAAAAAATGGTTCAAAATGAGTGAGATTGTCCCCTGATCACTTAGAAATCATTAAAACATTTTTCCTAATTCTTCTAAGTTAAAAATGATTTTTAAATACTTAAAAATGAATTTTTCATGTTTTCCCATTTAAATATTTATAATAAATAAATTAAAAATCACAAAAATATAAGATTTGATTTAGTGGGTTTTCTAAATTTAGAGAAATCTATTAAAAATATAAAAATGATATTTGTAATTAAACTATTATTTTCTATTTAATTTAATCGTTGAAATTGATTAAAAATTAAAATAACAATATTAAAAATTTGATTCAAAAAATAATGAAATTTGGTTTAAGTGTTTCTTTAACCTTAGGGAACCTCTAGTAATTTTTCCATAAATATGAATTTTATTTTGGATAATTAAATAAATTAACTTTTGAAAATCCTATCTTCTAAATATTAAATAATTATCTAAATTAAATTAAATTTTTGAGAGGTTCACATGTTCTCCTCTAACATTATAATTACCTCATCGATATGACACTTTAAACCCTCAAAATCATTTGAGTGGTGTTTGATGAGTTATGGGCAAGGGCAAAAACGTCATTTTAGACTTTGGTGCCTTAACCAAAATTTAGGATTAACAAAGGGAAAAATAAGATAATTTTGATCCTTATAAACATGTTTGGATGATTAAAATACAATGGGATTAAGAGATAGAAACTCACTCACCACCCTTGGACAATATCAACAAGNTGGGCAAGGGCAAAAACGTCATTTTAGACTTTGGTGCCTTAACCAAAATTTAGGATTAACAAAGGGAAAAATGAGATAATTTTGATCCTTATAAACATGTTTTGATGATTAAAATACAATGGGATTAAGAGATAGAAACTCACCCACCACCCTTGTACAATATCAACAATATCATAATTCTCCCAATCTTCATGACTTGAAAGTCAATTGAGATCAGACGATTCTTAAATGATGGGCTTAAGTCGGAAAGATGATAGTTTACTTTTCTTAAGACTTAGGTTGAGAATGGTTTGACCATTTCATATGGATATATGCTACTTAAATCAAAATCTTGGTAATCACCATTTCACAAGTTATGATTATTAAAGGCTTAGTAGTGACCTAGGCTCGATTTATAAACTGAATTGATTGGATTTAGAAGATGACATAATTGGTGACTAACATCTTTAAAACTATAAGCCTGACCTCAATCACGGGCACCACAATCTTGAATGACCTAAAATCTCCTTAGGGGCACCCACTCACATAACCTTTGAACGAAACATCAATTGATTAATCGAGTACCCTATCATCGGGATAATTAAATTGTTAAGTTTCACTGAGCAATGGGGTAGTCACACTCTAGTCTCGGATGATTAATGGAACAATATAATAAGTCAAATATGAACTCAGAATATTTCAAGATATCTTCAAAGTGACCCGGGGACATGCCTCGAGCCTTTTAAAATCTATTGGACTTTCTGAAAGGCAAATTGGACTTGCCATATTTTTATCCTAAAAACATTTACTAGAATTTTTTGAGATTCAATAAAGTCATAGCTTGGGGTTTGGTAGTTAAAACTTCATCTACTCATGCAATTTCAATTCCTTGCAATACTATACACATGCCTTGCAAGTACTGACCTTTTAGGTGGTGGAACGAGAAGACTCGCTAGGTTTGCTTTTAGAGTTTATCGTACCATCTTTTCTTGTACTTTCCAAATTATATTTTTATACTTACAAATCTTGCCTATTAAACAATGATGTCACTCTGCATGAAAACCAAAACAGTTAGGATAGTCGCAAAACTAAAACTAAAACTAAAATCAACTAAGGTAAAATTCACCGCCACAATATTCAAAATATAAGACAACTAAAAATTTAATCACAAACATTGAAAAACAACAATTGCAACTAAATTAAGACATCTCTATCGAATGATCAGGAATCTCTTAGAGGAGGTAACCTACAATTGCTAACGAGGCTTCCCATGGTCTAAATGAATGTATGGAACTCATTAAGTTGGGTTTAGTAAAGTCATTTGAACTAAGTGAATCCAATAGAAAATAATGGTGTCGGAATGAGAGAACCGTAAGATCCTAACCGACATCGCTCTAATCAACTTTAACATGCCCTATAACATTTAATGACCATAACCATAGGGACATCTGATTTGACATCATAACTTGACACATTAGAAAAATTAAACTCATCACGACGAGGAGCTTGAAGCTAGCACTATGGACAACACGGTGATCCCCGATAACTGCTTATATGCAACAATATAACAATAATTCTGATTATATTTTACACTTATATTTCCTTATTTCACTACAAATCCAAAAATTTGATCCTGAAGGAAAATAAGAAATTAACTTTTAATTTATATATATTGGGATACTACGCAAGTATATGTATCGTTATCAAGTAATATAAGACTTTTTAACTAAAACCTGAATATCGAACTCACAAGGAAGATAAACAATATGCACTTTTTGGAAAACTTTTTATTTTTAAAAAGATAATTATTTAAACTAAATACATTTTTGCGGTAAAATTTAAATATTTTTGGTAATTTTAATATTTTGACAAAAACAGTACAAACTTAAAAAGATAACTGATGTTTTTGTAGAAGATAAGCACTAAATATGAAAATATCTTTCTCCTTATCATGAATTAGTAATAAGTATAAGAATTATGTTGTGTAAGTATGCATATTGTGTTGTACGAAATATGAGCAATAATATTCTTTACCCTTACTATAGATGTTATAAAGAACATTGGTTAATTTAAAGTTTAAATAGTTCTGAAGGCAGGCTAGGCAGGGAAGATACTAGCTCTCACTCTAGAGTTCCCTCGATTCCCTACAGCTGGGGGCTAACATCTCCCATTGGAAGATACTAGCACTCACTCTAGAGTTCCCTCGATTCCCTCCACCTGAGGGCTAACATCTCGTATCAAAAACAAAACAATAAACCAAGTTAGGGGCTTTAACCTGTCACTTTAAAGTCCTCTAACTCTACACCCCTCTCACTCTAGAGTTACCTCAATTCCCTCCCACTGGGGCTAACATCTCGTATCAGAACCTAAACAATAAACCAAGTTGGGGGCTTTAACCTATCACTTTAAAGTCCTCTAACTCTACACCCTTCAAAAATTATTTCTAAACCAAGTTGGGGGCTTTAACCTGTCACTTTAAAGTCCTCTAACTCTACACCCATCAATGACTATTTCTTAACCTGTCACTTTAAAGTCCTCTAACTCTACACCCTTCAATGAATATTTCCCTATTTATTGCACTCAATCATATGAACAACCTGTCACTTTAAAGTCCTCTAACTCTACACCCTTCAAAGATTATTTTCCTATTTATTTACACCCTGTCACTTTAAAGTCCTCTAACTCTACACCCTTCAATGAATATTTCCCTATTTATTTGCAGTCACTCACTCTAGAGTTCCCTCAATTCCCTCCACCTAAGGGCTAACATCTCGTATCATAACCTAACAATAAACTAAGTTGGGGGCTTTAACTTGTCACTTTAAAGTCCTCTAACTCTACACCCTTCAATGAATATTTTCCTATTTATTTGCACTAACTTTAAAGTCCTCTAACTCTACACCCATCAATGAATATTTCCCTATTTATTTGCACTCAATAATAAACGTCTACACCCTTCAATGAATATTTCCCTATTTATTTGCACTCAATCATATGAAATACATTCTCATTCGTACAACCTCATGTGATTCTTTCCAATTGTTGACTGAGACAATATCAGCCCGGTTCTTTCATGTTCTCATAACAAATTTTAGCATATGGATTGGCCAAATCAAANAACTCATTTGAACTAAGTGAATCCAATAGAAAATAATGGTGTCGGAATGAGAGAACCGTAAGATCCTAACCGGCATCGATCTAATCAACTTTAACATGTCCTATAACATTTAATGACCATAACCATAGGGTCATCTGATTTGACATCATAACTTGACACATTAGAAAAATTAAACTCATCACGATGAGGAGCTTGAAGCTAGCACTATGGACAGCACGGTGATCCCCGATAACTGCTTATATGCAACAATATAACAATAATTCTGATTATATTTTACACTTTTATTTTCTTATTTCACTACAAAACAAAAAATTTGATCGTGAAGGAAAATAAGAATTTATTTTTTAATTTATATATATTGGGATACTACGCAAGTATATGTATCGTTATCAATTAATATAAGACTTTTTAACTAAGACCTGAATATCGAATTCACAAGGAAGATAAGCAATATGCACTTTTTGGAAAACTTTCTATTTTTAAAAAGATAATTATTTAAACTAAATACATTTTTGCAGTAAAATTTTTGGTAATTTTAATATTTTGACAAAAACAGTACAAACTTAAAAAGATAACTTAAGTTTTTGTAGAAGATAAGCACTAAATATGAAAATATCTTTCTACTTATCATGAATCAGTAATAAGTATAAGAATTATGTTGTGTAAGTATGCATATTGTGTTGTACGAAATATGAGCAATAATATTCCTTACTCTTACTATAGATGCTATAAATAACATTGGTTAATTTAAAGTTTAAATAGTTATGAAGGCCGGCTAGGCAGGGAAGATACTAGCTCTCGCTCTAGAGTTCCCTCGATTCCCTACAGCTGGGGGCTAACATCTCCCATCAAAACCTAAAATAATAAACCAAGTTGGGGGCTTTAACCTGTCACTTTAAAGTCCTCTAAATTTACACCCTTCAATGAATATTTCCCAATTTATTTGCACTCAATCATATGAAATACATTCTCAATCGTACAACCTCATGTGATTCTTTCCAATTGTTGATTGAGACAATATCAGCCCGATTCTTTCATGTTCTCATAACAAATTTTAGCATATGGATTGGCCAAATGAAGAAGTAAATGAATTACATGGATTTAAATAATCACAAGTTCTTCCAACATTAAAGATCAATACTCTTCACATCTTCCATCCAACACTTAATTACTTATCATTTTAAGAAGAAAGATAAAGAAAACACTCAGAATCCATGGAGAAAACAAAACCATAGTTTATTTTAAAAGTAGAAACCTTTATCAAACCAACAACAAGTCTCAATTAAAACCAAAAGTAGTCCAAAATAGAAGATAAAAACTTATCTCAAGTCCTCCTCCAAACTCTTGAAGTTCCTTTGAATCTCTTCTCTTTTACAACAATCTCAATATAAAACTAAAATAAAAAAAAAGATAAATATGTGGTGCCTGAAAATATCTCTAACTAACTCTTCAATTTTTGAACTTTCAAAACTTTCCCAGTACTTTCAGGACCTCTTTCAAAGTATCAATCTTCTTTCTTTTATAATTCTCCAAAAGGTGCCTTGGTATCTCCTTAAATTGTGCCTTGATTCGATGTATTTACCCAAGAGATGCATCCTCTCATAATAATTTTCATCCATGGTGGTAGTATCCACCTATTAAGCCAATAGGTACCTCAAAAACCTTTTTAAAATTTCCAAAAACCAAATTTACTCATCCAATAATTGCCACTGGCGCTTAAGTGCGGGGCCTCTGGTGCTTTGGCATGACCTTCTTTGTTTACCTAAAGCTTAAACGTCGGATATGGTGCTTAGGCACCAAAACACTTTTGCACATATTTCACCTATTTTCTTCAAATTTGATTTTTTTTACTCCTTTAAGCATTTTTCACCTTTTTACCTATATATGAAAGAAAAACATAAAAATACATTCCATTAAAGCACAATATCTAAAAAATAAGTAAAATAATGTGTGTAAAAATACTATATATTTTAACCGTATCACACATCCATCTTCAACAGCAAGAGAATCTACAAACAACATATCTTTCCTTTGAATTAAATAACTAAGCCTTAGGACTTCGAGGTTGTTTGCTAATGCAACAAAAATTCTCAACCTTTTCTTTAGACCTTTGCACAATCATGCTGTGCAATATAAGCCCTAACTCGTCTTGGGATTCCGAGGCTATTTGTGTGATCGTTTCATATAAATGTAAGCCCTAACAAATAAAATTGGCAACTTGAAACATTTAAATTATCTTTCCACAAATTAGAAACCAAACATTAGAATAGCTTAGGAAGTCACTGAGGTTCTCCTCGGGACCTGCGACATCCCCTAGTTCTTCCTCTTTTGGACTCTACAACAAAATGTTACAAATTGAGCCATTCCCCTTTCATGCCTCTTTGTCCAATCTTGTTGAAAAGTCCTATCATTTAACCTCTTTCAAAATAATATTTCCTAATTTTTATCGAGAGTTTTCTTAGGTGACTTCGATTTTCTAAGATGCAATTAACTATATGGGCTTGCCCTTATAGGAAGCCCTTTTGAACCGACCTTGATATAAAACCTATTTGATTCTTCATGTTAAATAGGGGAACTTGTCGGCAAATAAAATGGTTTCTTAGATCAAATGTATGTCATATATTACTTAATTTATTTGATTGAGCCTCATCCTTAAGTCTTATGTTTATTCTTTGGGATAGATACAAGGTTTGAGGTACAGTGCTCTTTCATTTAAATTATGAAAATATGGGGTCAGTTTGATTTCATATTTTTCTAATCTTATGTATATATGTAAATTAAATGCTTTTCCGAAGTGGGCGACGAGATTTTGATTCCGGCGGCCGACAACTTTCAACGTGCAACTTCTTAACCTAAAATAGTGTCAAAAGATCCTGATGACTCCGCTGGGGATTAGTTTCTCTCTCCAATTAAATCAGTAAATATTGTCTTCATACATCAGTAAAGTGTTCATGTCCCTCTTGAACCAGATTACCCTTCTTCCGTTGACGTGCTTTTCTTATTTCATTCTTAGGAGAGTATAGTCAACTCCTTCGGACTTCAGGATTGTCTGTTCGACCTCCTTTGAATAGAGAGGTTCATGAGTTCATTAGGATTTTTAATTTCTGTGTGGGGTCGGACCCCCAAGAAGTGTGTTGGTGGACTAGTTTGACCTAGGCATTATGTGTTGTTAAGTCGGTCCCACACTGGGTTCTGAACTTCACTTTTTCCCCTTACGAGTTTCATTAGCTATTTTGTAAATTAAATTGGATTGTGTCGTGGTGCGCATGCTCTTTAATTCATCTTATATTAATTAAATCTTTATACTTTCAAATTATTTTCATTAAATTTTAAATTTCCACAAATTAAATAAAGACTTAGCCGGTCTACAGATCGACCTCTGTTAATTTTTAGTGCTCGCACTAAGATTACAAGGTATTGGCCAAATAGCTAACCCTAGAGCTTTCTTTTTTGAAGTTTCTGCAATGGCGTTTCCGATGCTCACTTTCTCGTGCAACCTGCTGACGAGCCGCGATGCTCGTAATGTTGCTCCCACCATCAAGTTTGGAGTCAAATTTGAAGATCTCAAGGTCATTCTCGGGAATGCCCCGTTTGTCATAATGAAGGTCACCGCTCTAGAGGTTCAAGAACCGTCTGTTGAGTTCAGCTTGAACTGCCCTCAGGACTTCCCTTCTTACAAGAAGGTCAAGACTACTACCACCACAACACCTACCAAGCCTGCTATTCTTGCTCCTGCTAAGGGAAAGAAGTCATGATCGTTGAAGACCCGACTAAGGGATCAGTTGTCCTGCCATCAGTATTTGAAATCAGATCAAATTCAAGGACTATACTGTTAAACCAAACTCAAAGGAGAAACCACAGCTGGAAGGTTCAGAGCGCTCCATAATCCCAGATTTTTTAGGAAGTGCCTGTTGATGATGTTCCTCATCAGGAGGAGTTAGGATTACTAGAGACCTATACATTTCTGCAAGGGAATAGGTTTCATCCCTTAATGGATACAAATAGGTACGAATGTATCCAAAAGATTGCCGCTAATTTACCGACACTTCATGGACACTCCTTGATACCTTAATAGATTCAAATGGTTTCCTCCCATATCAAAATATCATTTAAGTAATCCTTGATCAATCACCGAATGTTTTTCAGATCTTGGGATTCGTACTAAATCCTTAAATTGTAGTCTTTCTTCTAGCCTTTCCTTCTCAGATTGATTCAAATTATTGTTCCTTTTGTTCCTTTCTAGATACAATATTCTTCTAATGATTTTCTCAATTTGCTTATTAATATCAAACTTAAATTTTGTAAGTAATGGATCTCTATAAAATAGTTTAAGATCTCCCAAATTAAAGATTGAATTCTCTCTAGATGATTTAGATTCTGGATTAAAATCTACTGTATTACCTTTCTGTTTCAAATTATTATCTAATTCTTACCCTTGAGGCTGAGGGAATGCTGGAGATGGTTTTTCTATATTTATCTTGGTTGATGGAATAGATTTTTATAATTCCTTAGGAATTCTTTCCAATGGTCTTTCGATCCCCTTTTCCACTTTTCTCAACTCACCATTTATTTGAATAATATCCTCCACTTCTCTTTCACTACTTAGTTGGATAGCTTGACCTTGCTAACTATTGTTCTCCTTAAGGTTTATCTCAGGGTCAATATATAAAATATATGGAGGATCCGTCTTAATTGAATTAACAATCTACCATTATTGATTTTCTATATTCATTATTGATGCCCCTATAATTTCCAATTGACTCGCTATTTGAATCACAACCTCTTATAATACTTATTCTTTCTCCTAATCCTNTCGTTTCATATAAATGTAAGCCCTAACAAATAAAATTGGCAACTTGAAACATTTAAATTATCTTTCCACAAAATAGAAACCAAACATTAGAATAGCTTAGGAAGTCACCGAGGTTCTCCTCGGGACCTGCACATCCCCTAGTTCTTCCTCTTTTGGACTCTACAACAAAATGTTACAAATTGAGCCAATCCCCTTTCATGCCTCTTTGTCCAATCTCGTTGAAAAGTCCTATCATTTGACCTCTTTCAAGATAATATTTCCTAATTTTTATCGAGATTTTTCTTAGGTGACTTCGATTATCTAAGATGTAATTAACTATATGGGCTTGCCATTATAGGAAGCCTTTTCGAACCGACCTTAATATAAAACCTATTTAATTCTTCATGTTAAATAGGGGAACTTATCGGCAAATAAAATGGTTTCTTAGACCAAATGTATGTCATATATTTCTTAATTTATTTGATCAAGCCTCATCCTTAAGTCTTATGTTTATCCTTCGGGATAGATACAAGGTTTGAGGTACAGTGCTCTTTTATTTAAATTATGAAAATATGGGGTCAGTTTGATTTCATATTTTTCTAAACTTATGTATATATGTAAATTAAATGCTTTTCCGAAGTCGGCGACGAGATTTTGATTCCGGTGGCCGACAACTTCCAACGGGCAACTTCTTAAACTAGAATAGTGCCGAAAGATCCTGATGACTCCGCTGGGGATTAGTTTCTCTCTCCAATTAAATCAGCAAATATTGTCTTCATACATCAGTAAAGTGTTCATGTCCCTCTTGAACCAAATTACCCTTCTTCCATTGACATGCTTCTCTTATTTCATTCTTAGGAGAGTATAGTCAACTCCTTCGGACTTCAGGATTGTCTATTCGACCACCTTTGAATAGAGAGGTTCATGAGTTCATTAGGATTTTTAATTTTTGTGTGGGGTCGGACCCCCAATAAGTGTGTTGGTGGACTAGTTCCACCTAGGCATTATGTGTTGTTAAGTCGGTCCCACACTGGGTTCTGAACTTAACTTTTTCCCCTTACGAGTTTGATTTGCTATTTGTAAATTAAATTGGATTGTGTCGTGGTGCGCATGCTCTTTAATTCATCTTATATTAATTAAATCTTTATACTTTCAAATTATTTTCATTAAATTTTAAATTTCCACAAATTAAATAAAGACTTAGCCGGTCTACAGATCGACCTCTGTTAATTTTTAGTGCTCACACTAAGATTACAAGGTATTGGCCAAATAGCTAACCCTAGAGCTTTCTTTTTTGAAGTTTCTGCAATGGCGTTTCCGATGCTCACTTTCTCGTGCAACCTGCTGACGAGCCGCGATGCTCGTAATGTTGCTCCCACCATCAAGTTTGGAGTCAAATTTGAAGATCTCAAGGTCATTCTCGGGAATGCCCCGTTTGTCATAATGAAGGTCACCGCTCTAGAGGTTCAAGAACCGTCTGTTGAGTTCAGCTTGAANTGCTCACACTAAGATTACAAGGTATTGGCCAAATAGCTAACCCTAGAGCTTTCTTTTTTGAAGTTTCTGCAACTGCGTTTCCGACACTCACTTTCTCGTGCAACCTGCTGACGAGCCGCGATGCCCGCAATGTTGCTCCCACCATCAAGTTTGGAGTCGAATTTGAAGATCTCAAGGTCATTCTCGGGAAAGCCCTATTTGTCATAATGAAGGTCACCGCTCTAGAGGTTCAAGAACCGTCTGTTGAGTTCAGCTTGAACTGCCCTAAGGACTTCCCTTCTTACAAGAAGGTCAAGACTACTACCACCACAACACCTACCAAGCCTGCTGTTCTTGCTCCTGCTAAGGGAAAGAAGTCATGATCGTTGAAGACCCGACTAAGGGATCAGTTGTCCTGCCATCAGTATTTGAAATCAGATCAAATTCAAGGACTATACTGTTAACCCAAACTCAAAGGAGAAACCACAGCTGGAAGGTTCAGAACGCTGCATAATCCCAGATTTTTTAGGAAGTGCCTGTTGATGATGTTCCTCATCATGAGGAGTTAGGATTACCAGAGACCTATCCATTTCTGCAAGGGAATAGGTTTCATCCCTTAATGGATACAAATAGGTACGAAAGTATCCAAAAGATTGCCGCTAATTTACCGACACTTCATGGACACTCCTTGATACCTTAATAGATTCAAATGGTTTCCTCCCATATCAAAATATCATTTAAGTAATCCTTGATCAATCACCAAATGTTTTTTAGATCTTGGGATTCGTACTAAATCCTTAAATTATAGTCTTTCTTGTAGCCTTTCCTTCTCAGATTGATTCAAATTATTGTTCCTTTTGTTCCTTTCTAGATACAATATTCTTGTAATGATTTTCTCAATTTGCATATTAATATCAAACTTAAATTTATAAGTAATGGATCTCTATAAAATATTTTAAGATCTCCCAAATTGAAGATTGAATTCTCTCTAGATGATTTAGATTCTGGATTAAAATCTACTATATTACCTTTCTGTTTCAAATTATTATCTAGTTCTTACCCTTGAGGCTGAGGGAATGGTAGAGATGGTTTTTCTATATTTATCTTGGTTGATGAAATAGATTTTTATAATTCCTTAGGAATTTCTTCCAATGGTCTTTCGATCCCGTTTTCCACTTTTCTCAACTCACCATTTATTTGAATAATATCCTCCACTTCTCTTTCACTACTTAGTTGGATAGCTTGATCTTGCTAACTATTGTTCTCCTTAAGGTTTATCTCAGGGTCAATAAGTAAAATATACGGAGGATCAGTCTTAATTAAATTAACAATCTGCATTGTTGATTTTCTATATTGATTATTGCTGCCCCTATAATTTCCAATTGACTCGCTATTTGAATCACAACCTCTTCTAATACTTATTCTTTCTCCTAATCCCGTGGGTTTGAGTTAAATCTATAAGGAAAGAAAAGTCCATCATTAAAGTTATCCTGATTATTCCAATTACATGTATGAATAAATTAATTATCTTCCCACAATTAGTTTTTTCCTCCAAAATTTTTTTTTGTAGTTAAAGTTCAAATTCTTTTCCCAACCTGTGTTGTAATAATTAGAATATGGATTGTATATCTTATGGCTTGTTTCAAAAGAGCTAGATCAATTATTTGTTAAATGAATCTTTTTCAATAATTGGTGGTCCTTGACTAGAATTATAATCCAAATTTGAATATTCATTATCATGTCGATCCGTCATTTCTACAAAAAATTCATAAAGTCTTTTTTTATTCATAATCCTCTTAACGGTTCTCTCACGATCTAAGTCATATGGTTCAAGGCCCGAAGTACTCTAACAATGCATACAAATCTAAAGACTTAACTAATAGGACATATATAAAAAATTCTTTTGGTATTTTGGACTTTTCTATAAAATAAACACCCAATTGTTTAACACACTAAATAAGAACATCACAATTTCCAAATCTAGGTCCTACTGGTTCAACTAAAATTCTCCCAAAGTTCTTACCATAGAATCCTTGACAATGGCTCCAAAAACATAACCAAACCCACAATTATGCAGTTATTTATGTTCCCAAAAGATGACAAAAAACTTGACCCAATTTATATTTAGTGGCTAGTGTGCAAAATGTATATGATATAGAGTTTAGAATTTGATTTATATTTCACACACTAGGGGTTCTATGCAAGTGTACGTATCATTTCATATAATATAAGGATTTTTTTAATGACCTCAGTATCGATTTCACAGAGAAGTGAGGTAAGAATTCCTTTCCTATAGACTAATTCTAGTCTACTACTGCCAGGTTTTAGTTTGAAATTTTTGAAAAGTTTAGTTTTCCTAAATTTACTAATTTACTATGAAATTAAAGTTAAATAAATTATTTAAAAACCTAACATATGGAGATTGGCTAAAACTTAGAATGTTTTTATATAAATAAAATCCCTTTCCCCATATGATAAGATTATAATCAGTGTAGGAATCAAGTGTTTAAAGTTTAAAATGTTCTATTATGATAAATAGGAGCATACCTGCTTCTTTACCCTCTTCGAAGTGCATAAATAACATTGAATAATATAAATTAAGCTACAGCTTGTGTGGTAGTGCTGAAAAATTCTAGCCTGCCACTTCTAAATTACCTAGTAGGCCCTCTCTATAGGACCTATCAGGGACCCTTCGTTCCTACTTTAGACCAAATTTGTAAAAAATCTAGTCTGCTGCCCTATAAACAACAATTCTATGCCCATCAAAACTTATCTCCCTATCTATTTTCACTCTCCTTAGATTGTGGTTGCCCTCCTCATAAGGTTAATGTGGTACTGACTAGTTTGGTGAAATCATAGCTTTCCCGGGACTTTCTGTTTTGCAATGGTTTTTAAAATTATAAGTGATCATTTTATAAAGAAAATTAAGAACCAGTGAAAATACCATCATAATTTTGGAATAAAATGAACCTTCAAACAATTCTAATCCCACGTATGACTAATTCACATGACAAGGAGAAAGAGTAAGGAAAACTACTCACTAAGCATGGAGAAAACACAACAGAAAATTATATTTAAATCAAAGAAAATTAACTAGAAAAGTGTTTACAATAATTATAAGATATTAAAGAACACAGTACTTAGCTTTTTCCCTTGAAAGAAAGATGAAAATCCCTCCAACAATGTCTCCTACTGATCCATGAAATGCTCACACAATTCCTTATAGATATCTCTTAAAATCCCTCACCAATCTCTTAAATAAAGGTTGAAATCTAAGTTTTCTACTCCTATCCATGACCTTTTGACGTTCTTGAAGTTTCTAAGAGCTTGAAACGCTAAAGGGTTCCTTTGCAAGTGCCAAATGGTCCGTAAAACAACCAAAATCAAGAAATAACCGACGGAAGCGGTTACATGTGCAATGACGATAAAATCGATGCTGTGGCACTCATTTCTCGACGTGAATAGCGCTATGGCACCAGTTAAAAAGTTTGGGCTACTCCAATTTGCTCCATTCAACTTTATTTCAACTTGTTTTAGCTCCAATCTCGGTCCAACAAAATGTGCAAGATCATAATTTTCTTTTTTGCTTGATTTGGCTCCAAATTGTACCTTTTTGCTTCCATTTTTTTTGAAAAATCCATTTCTTGTACCTGGAACCAAAAACTTGCTAAATACCTTTCATTATAGCACAATATCATTAAAAATAAGCATGAAATGAATATAGAAAAATATGTAATTTTTAGGAGTGTCAGACCCCCATCAGAATCAGGTAAAGGTCCTTTCCCAAGTAAGTTATTATACCCAAAACTGTAAAGAGCAAAATGAATATTCTAAAACCAAAAACTTTTAATGCAATTATCCACATTAATCATTCCCTTACATATAAAAGGATAACAAATTACTAGTCATAGCCAAAGGATGATCATTCCTACAGTATTTCAGTTTCAATATTTTAGCTCAAAGAGATTTGCCAATTAACAAAATTCATCCACAATTTCATATAATTGAGATGCATAGTATCCATAAGAGATCTATAACCAAAACCTCTTATATTAGTGAGCTTGCACATTTTGTTCCGAATCATCCAATGAAGTTTAGTATCTTTAACAACCCATAAGAACTTGTTAAAGAAACCATCCAACTTTTTGCAAACAACTATAGAAATATTCATAAAAATTAAAGTATATAAATGAATAGAATTAAGAATGCTTCTAAGTAAAGTCACTTTGCCACCATATAATAGAAGCAGATTCTCCTAAGATATAATCTTCTTTCTCACTTTTTCAATAATTTTATCAAAAAGATGTAAATTCCTCTTACCCTTATCAAAATTGAAGCCCAACTAAACCATAGGAACAACACCCTTGGCACAACCAGTGAAATCATAAATCCAATTCTTCTAAGGAATAAAAACCAGTTTTGACTAAAAAAAATTGCATTTATTAGGATTAAAAAATTAGCCCTCAAGAATTTTAAAAATGTTGCAAACCCTTTCATAACTTCTGATTCACCCTTTCGAGGTCAGTCCTTAACTTCTGAGTCTCTTTTGAGATTGATCATTAACTTTCAATTCTCCCTTTCGAATCGGTCCCTAACTTCTGATTCACTTATTTTCGAGGTCGGTCCCTAACTTCCAACTCTCTTTTGAGATTGACCATTAATTTTCAATTCTCATTTTCGAATCAGTCCCCAACTTCTGATTCACTTCCTTTGAGGTCGGTCCTTAACTTCCTACCCTCTTTTGAGATTGATCATTAACTTTTTGTTCTCATTTTTGAATCAATCCTTAACTTCTGATTCACTCTTTTCATGGTCCGTCTTTAACTTCCGATACTCTCTTTTGAGATTGATCATTAACTTTCAATTCTCATTCTCGAATCAGTTCTTAACTTTTGATTCACTCTTTTTGAGGTCCGTCCTTAACTTCTGACAGTCTCTTTTGAAAATTGATCATTAACTTTCAATTCTCATTTTCAAATTAGTCCGAGGTCGGTCCTTAACTTCTGACCATCTTTTGAGATTGATCCTTAACTTTCAACTCTCATTTTAGAACCAGTCATTAACTTTTGATTCCTCTCTTCTTTCAAGGTCGGTCTGTAACTTTTGACCCTCTTCTATAATTAATACCTAAACTTCAATTACCTCCCCGAGGTCAGCACTTACATACTGAGCCCCATCCTTTATAAAAAAAAACCTGAAACTTGACATTCAAACCCTCTCTCCAATCCTAGTGAAAGTTCATACTTCTTGATTTTGATCAAATATTCATATGTTATTTCCCAAGCAGAAGCAAATAA